>WNWK01019665.1:0-37309 GCA_009830355.1 Cherax destructor | reverse complement strand
CAAATATCTTTTAGGGCAGAAGAAAGGAATTTATAGGCGCATAAAAGAGGTGGGGGTCATCTTATAAATCAGTATCCCGGCTTTAAGAGGACTTTAAAAAGGGGAATAAAAAAAGCAAAAGGGGGCTATGAAATTAAATTTTCTGGGGATTAAAAACTAACCCAAAATTTTTTTGGGTTTTTATAGAACAAAAGTTAGGGATAAGATAGGCCCCCTTAAAAAATAACTTTGGGCATCTTACTGAAAAGGAGAATGATATTTGCTCTATTTTTAATAATTATTTTCTCTCAGTTTTCACACAGGAAAACAAATAATACCCAGTAATTAATTTTTACAAGGCCCAGAAGAAGATAAATTATGTAATATCACAGTCATTAGGAAAAAATTTAAAACAACTATAAACTGAAACAAAATAAATCCCGGGTCCGTGAGTTTTTTGCAAGGGTTTTAAGGAATGCAAAATGGAACTCTGGAACCAATTTTTCCCCTTTTTAATTTATCTCTTCAAAAAAGGTTAGTTCTGATATGTGGAAATTTTTTAATGTAATTCCTATTTTTAAAAACAGGGGGCAAGTCACTCCGTAAAAATTTCCGCCCAATAAACTGACCTCAATTTTAGGCAAATTAATAAGTCAATTATAGGTGATATTATTAAAAGCCATCAAAATAACCATAATTTGATTAATGATACTCAGCATGGATTCACGAGGGCCGTTCCTGCCTATAAATTTTTTAACCTTCTTCGGGAAAGCTTTGAGGCTGTTGATCACGATAAAGAATTGATATTGTTTATTTAGACTTTAGTAAGGCTTTTGATAGAGTACCCCACCAGAGACTTTAAAGAAAATGGCAGCTCCCTGGCATTGGGGGAAAAATGCTGTCATGGATTGAGTCATGGCTCACCAAAGGAAGCAGAGGCGGCAATACCACTCACAAGGGTCGGGGGAACGCCCAAGCGTGATTGGTGGTTCTATGACGAGGCAGTCAAAGAACAAACCACCGCGTCAATCGTGCCCGTAGGTTACACCGACGCAACCCACGGCTGGGTCCCTCAGGCTTCTGCGAGAGGTGGTGCGGCACGCACGCCACATCTCCCACAGGACACGTCTGGCAAAGTGGTTTGAGTGGTGTGCTTCCTTCAGCCACTATTCTACCCTGTCTGAGATCTGGAAGAAGATCAGCATAGCTACGGGAAAGCACAGAGGCGCTGTGCGTGCTCATCATGACCCGGCTGGGGAGGCAGAGAGGCTGGTGGTACTCTTCACATCCAGGGCAGCCACAGCCCGCCTACCCCAGGACATCCAGAACCTCCAGGCCACCCTCCTCCCTGGTAGGACTGCCAGGATTCTAGAGGCATCCCAGGCACAAGACGACACCGACGTCGAGTTCACCGGTCGGGAGCTGCAAGCTGCCTTCAAGACTTCACGGGACACGGCCCCCGGGCAGGACGGAATCACCTACAGTATGATCTCAAAGGCAGGCCCTCACGGGCATGACGCCCTCCTGGAAGTCATCAACTGTACCTGGAGGGTCGGGCGACTTCCCACCGCATGGAAGGAAGCCAACATCCTGCCCAGAGATCCAGGCAACATGCGGCCCATTTCCCTCACCAGCTGCCTATCCAAGGTTGCAGAGAGGATGGTGTTGGAGCGCCTAAGATGGAAGCTTGGTCCGGAGCACCAACACATCTACGGCTTTACACGGGGAGTGGGCATCTCTGAGAGCATCACCACCCTCATGGCCAGCATTGAGTCTGACAAGAGGCCGAAGATTGTCATCTTTCTCGACCTTGAGAAGGCCTTCGAGCTGGCCAGTGCACCGGCCATCCTCGACCTGCTGGCGCGCAAAGGAGTGAGGGGCAAGCTGCTTGCCTGGGTCGGCTCATACCTACAGGGCCGGCAGGCGCGGGTACGCTTCCAGGGGCAGGCTTCTGCCCTCAGGACCTTGGAAAATGGCACCCCGCAGGGCGGAGTCCTCAGCCCAACTCTCTTCAACGTGCTGATGCATGAGCTGGTGCAGCTGACGTTCTCAGCAGGCACCCGACTGCTCAGCTACGCTGATGACCTGGCACTCATTGTCATCGGGAAGCCCGGACTGTTGCGCAAAGCCCAACGCGACCTCAGCCTGCTAGATACCACTTGCCGTCGCCTTTGGCCTCAAGATCTCGGCGGAAAAGTCCAAGGCCATGATCTTTCGTGCCAAGGTGCCTGATACCAGGCTGAAGATCTCAGACATCAACCTGGACTGGGTCAGCAGTTACCAATATCTTGGTATATGGATTGACAGCCGACTCTCCTTCCGCAAGCATGCAGAGCATGTCAGGGAGCGTGCCATGCAACGTGTCACGGCCATGCGTGCCATGGCCAATCCTAGGACTGGTGCCAGCCACGATATTCTCCGGATGTTCTACGTGCAGGCGGTGCGCTCGCTAGTCGACTATGGTGCAATCACCCTGGCCCATGCTCATCCCTCATGCCTCAAGAGCCTCAGCGTTGTACAAAATGCTGCGGCTCGGGTCATGCTGGGGGCTCAGGCTGGACGAACACAGTGACTCTGAACAGAGAGGCCCAACTGCAGCCCCTAAGTGACAGGATCGCCCTTGTTGCTGCCAGGAGGTTGGCCAAATTTGTCCAGCTACCGGGTGGTGAGCGCCTGCTGAGAGACCTCCTTGACTGTCAGCGAGGCGACTTCGCAGGAGGCCGTGTCCGACTATGGTTGTGGTCGGCTGCGGAAGTGACACAGGAGCTCCTGCCCATGCCGCTCCTCGAGGACAAGGGATGCGACCGGCCAGTCGATGGGTACACCGTGCCACCGCCATGGGCACCAGAACCTGTCATAATCCACCTTGCAAACCTGCCAGCCAGCAAGCGTCACTGTCCACAGCACGTGCTGCAGCGGTGGGCAGCTGCAAGCATTGCTGCAGCGGAGCATCCCGGGTGTGCAGTGTACTACACTGATGGATCAAGAGACCCCGAGGCCGGCCGCACGGGTTTCGGGATATATCACTCCTCCCTAACGGTCGGCTGGCGCCTCCCAGACCACTGCAGCATCCTACAGGCAGAACTCCACGCCATCCAGAGGGCCATCCAACATGCGCTCCTGGAACACCACCAACCTCCAGTCATCCACGTCGACTCCAGGGCGGCGATACAGGCCATCATGCATAGGGAGCCCAAGGATAACATCCGGCTCCTCACCGCCATCAGAAGAGACCTACATTCACTTGACGAGCAGGGCCGGCAAGCAACAATCAATTTGGGATACCAAGCCACACCGACCTTGCTGGGAATGATGCGGCGGAGGGGGCGGCTAAGTCTGCCACACTTGGGCCCAACCTGCGACTACAATTGCCATTAGCCGCAGGCAGGTGCACCTGAGGCAGCTTCGGCAGCCAGACGCCCACTACCAGCACCGGGAGCATCTCGGAGCTGGCACTGGTATGACAGAGCGACACGTAGGGAGCCCCCACCAAACATGAGGAAACTGAACAGGGAGCTGCAAGTCAGCGTCCACCGCCTGCGCCTCGGCTACCCTACTGCAAAGCGCCTTATCGAACGCGTTAGTGAGGAGCTTTGCCGCCACTGCAACCGGATGGTTCCAAAGCCTCTAGTTCACTACATGCTTGACTGTCCTTCGACGACGTCCATTCGCCGCAGGCACTTCCCGATGGCACCTGGGGATCTGACCCGCGAGGACAAAGCAGCCCGGCTGGTTTACCTGGCCACCCATGATTTGGAGACACTGCTCCCAGTCCTAGCCACCCACCCGCCCCCTCGATGACGACGCCGGAGAACCCCGACGACGACCAAGACTACCCACTACAGCTATTCTTTCTCTCACTCCTTCTTTCTTATCCCTAATCCTTCTTCCTATGTAGGTAGAACCACAGCCTGAAGTACCAAGATCTGCTGATGAAGATGCGACGTCAGAAGACACTCCCCATCATGGGGAGCCACAGCAAGAAAGAAAGAAGATGACACCCTCTACCCAGGGGGCCAATGCTGGGTCACTATTTGGAGAAGACCCGGGCCGGATGTATAGGCGAACATACAACAACATATGCAGTACTTTCTACAAGATTGATAGACTGAACACATCGACTCCAGGCCGAGGGACTGATTACCTAAAAAAACTCCTACTCTCCTTACACCTTTCTACTTTGTATTGGACTGATGAAGCCACTGTGTGGCGAAACGTTTCCTCAATAAAGATACCCAAATGTTGCATATGTGTCTAATTTATAACTTGTTGGTTCTCTGAACTATTCATCTACACAAGGGTAAGAGTGGTTGGGCGGTGGCGTCGTTGGAGGTAAATCCTGTGAACTCGCTGGTAAACCGGGCACTCTACAAGAAAATGAAGAACTGATATATTGACTCGACAAACCTCACAGAGAGGAATAGGGTGTCGTTCCACGAGATACCCATGGGTAAGGCGAGTATGGCTAATGCGGAGACTGGAGAATGCAGTCTCCCGAGTATGGCAACGGTGGTAAGCAGATGGTCACAAACCTAAAAGTGGTTTAATACAGTGCAATTTGTTATGGTGCATGTCTGACCACCGTTGCTGCCAACGGCCGCAAAGACGGGCAAAGATGACTGTAAAATAATCCCTGAACGGAATTCCTATATAGGAAACCGAAAGATCATGTACTGCTGACCGTGCAACAACATTCACGTGTCCAGGGACCCAACAGAAAACGACGTCTTCGTTTTTGCTAGCCACACAGCGCAACCATAGTTGAATACGAAGGACCAATGAATGAGGGGAATCAAATTGTTTATGGCTTGTAAAGTGCTGAGGGAATCTGAAATGATCACAAACGTCGATGGAGACATATTTGTAATACGGAGAAGCGCTATGAGGATGGCATACAGCTCGGCGGTATAATTACTAGCCAAGTCTAACAAATGACCCTGGACAACATCGTCAGGGAACACCGCCGCGAACCCAACACCGTCAGAAGATTTTGAACCATGTGTATAAACAGCAACGCATGAGCATGTAACCGGAAGTGATCAAGAAAATGAGAGCGAGAAGCAGTTGTAGGTACGAGATCTTTGGGACACGGCAGTAGGGGAGAACAGACACGAGCCGTCGGTAAGTAAGTAAGTAAGTTTATTCAGGTATACACAAATACATTTACATAGATTATCATACATAGCAGCATATGTGTAGAGAACCTAGGATAACCCAAAAAAGTCAGACAGAGTGATCTTCCAAGGGGGAACACCAAGGTCATGAAGCATCAAGATGATCAGCTAAGGAAGGAACATTCGCCTCAGCATAAAGGCTTTCAACAGGGGATGAACGAAAGGCACCAAGGCATAAACGTAGACCCTGATGATGAAGGGGATCTAACTTAGAAAGAGTTGTAGGAGAAGCTGCGGAATAGATTTGGTCGCCATAATCCAGCTTGGACAAGACTAGGGTGGAGTGCAAATGGAGGAGAGTCCGGCGATCTGTTCCCCATGATCGATGTGCAAGAATTTTAAGGAGATTCAGCCGACCGTGGCAAGCTGCCTTCAAAGAGGAAATGTGTTGTTTCCACAAAAATGTCTGTCAGAAAAGAAAGCAGCAAGGAAGGTCAGTAGATTACCGTGGAGGCCTAAGGAGTGGGCCTGGGCTAAGATGTTATACCTCCAAGTGGTGTCACATGCCTTTTCGAGATCAAAGAAGACAGCTAGGAAGGAGTGCTTATTAGCAAAGGCATTTCGCACATACGTATCTAAGTGAAGCAAGGGGTCTAAAGTAGAGTGGCCCTTGCAAAAGCCATATTGGCGAGGAGAATGACTATTGTGAGTCTCCAAATACCGTATCAGACGTCTATTCACCAATCGTTCCATCACCTTACAGACTACACTGGTCAGAGCAATGGAAGAATAGTGAGAGGCATCAAGCCCCGAGGTGCCTGGTTTGCGAAACGGTAGTACAATGGCAGATTTTCATTGAAAAGACGCAAAAGGACTGTAAGGGATGTAGAATGCAGATGCTGAAGCGTATTGATACGAATATCATCAGGCGGCTCAGCTGCCAATGACTCTCAAGTGGAAAGCTCTAGGAGAGTGAAAGGTATGTTATACGGCTTCATTCCATTAGAAGAGAAATCCAATGGCAATTGCTCCCTGGTAGACTTAGATGCAAGAAACGAGGGAGAGAGGTGAAGCTCTTGGGAGATACAGACAAGATAGTTCCCAATTTCTGTGGCAGCTTCAAGAGGTTCCGCAACACTAACACCAGCGACCCGCAAAATGGAGCTGGGTTAGAAGCGTACTTGCCACACAACTTCCGTACCTTCTTCCAAACCGCACACATAGGGAATGTCCAGAGTAGTGTACTTTTAGTCTGTAGAACTCAAAATAGCGGCGGTCCCAACCACCCGCCACCCCAACCCCCACGACCCCCCCACTTCCGGTCTGCTCCCACTTCCGGTCGGTCCACCCCCCACTTCCGGTCTGTCCAACCCCCACTTCCGGTCACTTCCACTTCCGGTCGGCCCCCCCCCCCCTTTACCCCCCCATTTTTTTTTTCTCATCCTTAGCAGACCTACACCCCTCCCCCCCCTCATCCCTGAGCGGCCCTTCCGCGCGCCGCCCGCCCCGTGCCCGCCCGGCCCTTCCGCGTCGAGCCGCCCCAAGCTGCCTTCTGCAGCGCCTTCTGCGGATCGCCCCCGCTTCTCGATTTTTTCGATTTTTTTTTTTCGATTTTTCATTTTTTCAAATTTTTCATTTTTCAATATTACTTCTGATATTTTTACTTGACCTCAGGAGAGTCAGAGATATGGTAACCCTATGGGGTGAAATTTCTCGATTTCAATATTCTATCATCCTCCATCTCCTTGGACAGTTTGAAGACCCTATGGGGGCAGCATTTGTATAACCCCTATGGGGTAGGTAAAGATCCCATGGGTCTCTCCTACAAGTTCATTCAAGTATCTTTCCTTATTATGTTAAAGAATTAAAAGTGGTGTGGTGTGACGTCATCCACAGTATTTCCTCGGACAAGCTTAAACATGAGAAGAGTACAACAAGTTCAATCAAGCCATTTTGAGTTCTACAGACTAAAAGTACACTACTGTCGAGGTAATGGTAAAAACGTAGTCTTGCCAACAAGTGTGTTTAGCGTCACGCTCTTGCCCGCTAAAAATCCAAAAGACGTTCTGAGGTCTGATTAAATCGATAACGACCCCACGAAGCACATTTCAAATGCACTGCATGGGCACATGCAGGTGACCACCACGGCATGTATGTCTGACTATGCCTGTCTGAAGCCTGAGGAATAGAACGTAATACTGCAGTTAAAATTAAGGTCGAAAATTGGTGCACCAGCTCATCGCTCGTCCAAATTGCCAACGGGAGCTACGAGGCAGTCAAGAATATGTAGAAGTAAGAAGAATGGGAAAGTGATCACTGTCGTGCAAATCTGGGAGAACAGACCAAGCGTAATCAAGTGCGATTGACGAGGAACAGATAGAAAGATCAATTCAATAGAGAGACTGAGTGCGAGAGTCAAAATGGGTTGGAGCACCCGTATTTAAAACATGAAGAGGATGAGAAGTGAGGAGAGTCTCCAAATGATCACTACGAGAGTCACAGTGGGACCCTCCCTAAAGATGATGGTGAGCGTTAAAATCACCTAACAACAAGATGGGCGGCGGTAGAGAAGAGATCAAGAACGCAATATCCGAGATACAGAATGCATGGGACGGGGAGAGATATAGAGAGCAAACTGTATACCACCTGTGCAAATAAATACGAGCTGCAGTATAATGCAGCAGATAACAAACAAAGACCTGTTGATATGGTATACCAACACACATAAGAAGCGCAATCTCATTAAATGATTCATCAGGAAAGGGATCAGAAGACTGCAACAGCACATAGCCCGAAACGGGACAAATAACAGCTGAACGAATTTTTGGCTCTTGTAACCCGACACATACTGAGGAAAACTGGGAGAGCAACACCTGGAGGTCTCCTCGATTACCCCTGAGGCCACGAATATTCCATTGTAAATAAGTCATTATTCACAAAGACAGGTATGTCAACAATAAGAAGCGATAAAATCTATGGGCTAGTAGGGTCAGTGAAGTCAATGAGTGGAGGCAACGAAAAGTGTGTAAGCAAGGAGGAATCAGAATGCTGTGAAGGAAAAAATTGCTGCCAGGGTCGTGAAAAATAAGGAGTAGAAGGAGGCGTGCCGGTGTCCATCGAGGATTTCGTCTCTGCAATATAGTCAGAGATAGCGTCAAGTGTCTCAGCGGACAAGGAAGATACCAATACCATGACTTCAAAGACAGGTGAGGTAGAGGAAGTAGAGATCAGGGAGACTACGGAGGAAACTAAAGAGGTCTGACAGGGGAAGGGAAGTATTATCCTGGAGAGATGCGCCAGCGGGGACAGAAGGGTCCTGAGGTGGAACAGGAGAGGAAGGTGACTGGGGAAGAAGTCTGGGGGGAACAGGAGAAGAGAGGACCACACGAGGGGGGTGAACCTCCACCTTTGTGTGAGAGTTAGAAATGGGGTGAGAACTAGGCACCGAGGCCGAAAAGGAAAACTTTTGGGGAATTGCAACCACCAGAGGAATGAGAAGAGACTTGGACCTATGAGACAGGTTCAACTTCGCAGGTGATTGGTGCGAAGAAGATGCAGGTGTGCAAGGCCTCACAGAATGAGAAACTAGCGGGCGAGAAGAAGTAGATGAAGGAATAGATAAGGGGGTGGGGGTTTCAGAGGGTAAAACCGCAAAAGAATTAGAGACGGGAGTGACCCCGGAAGACACGACACCGGAGGAGCTGGTAGGAGGGGGAAACCACTAAGGTTGGAGGTCTCCAGCTACTCGAGAATAAGGAACATGAGGAAGATTCCCCTGAAGCAGAGCTGAGAGATAGCCATAGCATTAGTAAGGCCTTTGCTATCCTTAAGACAACGGATTTCTCATTCATTAAGATAGACGTGACATCTGTGGAAAAAAGAAGGATGAGGTTCATTGCAATTGAGATAAGTGGGGGAAAGACTGCAAGATGTATTGGCATGATCTGCGGCACTACAGACCGAGCACTCCACCGCACATCTGCAGTATTTAGCAGAGTGTCTGAAGCGCCAGCAATTTTGACACTGTTGGGGAGTAGGGACCACTTTACAGACCTCTAGGCGATGGCCCACGATATAAACAGAGGATAGGAGTTCATGGCAGTCAAAGGTTACTGGGAAAGCGCCTCCGAACGTGAGCTGGCAGGACATATTTATTCACTTTGAGAAATGGAAAGTCCTGAAGGGCTAATTGCTCTAAAATATCATCACTGCAAGACATATAATCACACTGTACAATGGTATGCGGTAAAACCACCGTACCACTGCAAGAACTTTATTAATGAAAGTAAGATGGGAAAGGTCATGAGTTCTTAACAGTAATGGTGCATGCACCACTCCAAAGAGCGTGAAAGGATATATTTTGGCCAACGTGTCGTAAAAGAGCTTTACCAATATACTACGGTTTGAAAGGTAATCAGTTGGAGATGTCAGTTGAATGTAAAAGAATTTAGTCCACTGTGTACTTGTGAACAAAGTGCGTAAAGGAAGTGGGTATCATGTAAGTCGTTTCTGGGAGACGACCAAAGAACCATCGTCAGCAAATGGTCTGGAATGTTTAGGCATAGTTCCGTGGACTGCCCAACCTAAGGTAGGTGGGCGATCCAAAAACTGTCGCCCCATATTCGGAGAAGCCGGACGCATAGTTAAAGGTGTACAAGAGGCAGAGGCACTAGAAGAAATGGGCGGAGCCTAAGCACATGGAGCAGGTGATGAAGCGTCACCAGCAGAAGGTACAGGGGTATGGGAAAAGTGTGGAGAATGGTCCAATAACAAAGCCGGGTCAGAACAGGATGCAGTAACAACATGGGGCCTGGGAGGAAGAGGGTTATTATGGAATAAAGACTCCATGATGATGGTACTTCTTTCTTATTATTTAAAAGAAAAAAAAGGGACAGCGTAGGGACAGTCACTAGAAAGCATAACAGGGCCGTAAGTTCCCCCTCTCATCTGAGAGAACCTCGAGACCGCAAGCAGTGCAGATGCTGCATGGAACCCGTGCCGTACCCTACCCTTCACTCCAGTAAACCAGCGCTCCAGGATAGCAACCTCACATCTACCAAGCCACCTCGGTGGACAAAAGAGAGGGCGGTTGGAAACCCGCCACAAAGTATACCTCCTTCGGCTGCCACCTTCCAGAACCGACAGGCAGCCTTTAGAGATACACCCGTCACCTGCAGGACACCCTGCCCCACCTCTCGGAAATCTGGGAATAGAGCAGGGCGCCTCCAGATAATCCAGATTCCATGGCAAACTACACCAAACTCGAGGAACCCTACAGAGTGGGATGAACCCCCGCACACTTTCCCCTACTTAGAAGCCGTAATGCCAGAGGGGAGAACCCCAGAGGCTACAAACGAGACGGAGAAAGGAGAGGGTTGGGAAGGGGGAGGAAAGGGAAAAAGGGGGTATGGGATAGGGAAGGGAGGATTGGGGGGTAATTAAGATCAGTCTGAGGAAAGAGACCAAAGGGTCTAATTCCTCATTATTATTACCATTATAATCACGGGGAAGCGCTAAATCCGTAGGATTATACAGCACCTATGGGGGGATGGAAGACAGTCAGGCTTAATTCAGGGAACTGGAGCACAGATCCAATTTACTAGATCAAGAGCCTCTCACCAGCATCAAGGAACCTCCCTTGAGGGGTCTAATTCCTCAGACCACATCAAGGAACCCCGCTTGAAGAGATGAAGCGAGAACCCAAGCCCTTTGACTGTCGGAGGCCCCATTCTGAAACTGTCATTCTGTCGCTAAATTTTGGAAAAAAAAATATTTTTTTCTTATAAAATGATATAGAATCTTTTCCCGATGGTAACGACACCAAAAGTACAAAATTTGATGGAAAAATTACGGAATTACACTCTCGCGAAGTTAGCGATGTCGGCGATATATACGCATCGGCGATTTCGCCGACTTTGAGCCCTATTTTCGGCCAATTCCATTGTTACAGTCGACCAAACTCATAGACATTTCTTTGGAACTCTATTTGTTCTATCGATTGAGTACAAGAAATCACCAATTTACCGATTTCAACTACCCAATAAAGTGGTCAGAAATTGACAATTTGGCCAATTTCATGCAAAATAAAAAATGTCAATTTCAAAATAGGGTCAAGAATAAACAATGCAGACATTCCTGACACTAAAATAAGATTTTCTCTTTCATTAGTCACGTCTTTAGGCCCCTCTTATATTACTCTTGCTTTCTATTTTTATTTTTTATTCACACAAAAAATAGAAGATTTACTGTTATGCAGACAACTGCATTATTGTAAAAAAGGTATAAATAATATCAGTGCACTTGTGTAAGAATATTAGACTCACCAGTTGACGCATATTGGACGCATGGCGTGATTTGTGTACTCTTGAACATTGGCAAAAATCGAACATTTTCACTACTTTGAGCTCAATTTCAAGGTCATTTTCATCATGAAACTAATCAAAATCATCTCTATTTCTGTAATATGGTTTCCATTCTATCAAATAAGACCACGAAAAAAGAGAATACAAACATAAATACTATACGAAAATACACCTCAAAGTCGGCGTTTTAATCCAAAAACACGGTCGGAGTTTTTTCTCATTATGCACTGCGTGCTGCAGGATTTTTTTATACAGCGCACACTGACCACACAGACCCATTCTCTCATATGTGGGCCTACCAGCTTTCTCCCGCTTGATTTGAAGCTACTAGAATTTTTGAGTATATATACGTCCAAAACACTGGCTCGGAAAACGTATATATACGACCGAAACAGTCAAAGGGCTAGTGGATGAAATACAGTTGACAAGGTAAAAGAGGACTAGTGCTATAGTGGAACTCTATCAAAAGCTTTCATATTTGTTACCATGATTTACCTCCTCAAATATATTAGTAAAGAAAGTTAGTGAATTCGTGAGACAAGATCGCCCCTTTGTAACACCGTACTGAGATTTATTAATAAATTTATGTCTTTCAAAGTGGCTTCGAATAGCCTCGGCATCATTGATTCCGTCAGTTTCCCACAATAGAGGTTAGGGTTATTGGTCTATAATTCGAAGCTAAGGACCTTTCTCCTGCTGTGGAGAAAGATACCACATTTGCCATTTTCCACTATACCAGTCTAAAAAGTGAGACTTCATGGTATAGAAGGTAAAGTTCTAACTTGGATCGAGGCATGGTTTACCAGTAGAAAGCAAGGAGAGTGTCCATTAATGGGATCAAGTGTGAATGCGGACCTGTCACTAGTGGCGTTCCACAAAGATCAGTTTTAGGCTCATTGTTGTTAATAATTTACATTAAAGACCTTGATGAAGAAATTGCAAGTGACATGAGTAAATTTGCTTATGATTCAAAAATAGGCCGAATGATTTATTCTACGGATACCAATAAACTCCAGGAAGATTTGGACAAATTAATGTGTTGGCCTGAAAATTGGCAGATGCAATTCAATGTGGACAAATGCTAATTCCTAGTCCATGGGAATGAAAATAATCCCCTGATTTATGACACAGATGAATTTCCATGTGGACAAGTGTAAGGTACTAGTCCTTGGGAATGAAAATATCCCTCGAAGTTATAAACTAGGTGATGTAGATCTTGATGACACAATGTGAAAAAGACTTAAGTGTCATGGTAAGCAGAAATCTAAAGCCAAGACAACAGTGCCTAAGTGTGCGCAATAAAGCTAACAGATTACTTGGATTATATCAGGAAGTATAAGTACCAGGAGTCCAAAAGTTCTTTTATAGCTCATTACATAACTAGTAAGGCTCACTTAGATTATGCTGCACAGTTTTAGTCTCCTTACTACAGGATGAACATAAATGCATTGGAGAACATACAGGGAAGGATGACAAAATTAATGCACTGTATAAGGAATCTTACATAAGAGGATAGACTGAGAATATAAGAAAGGAGATACTCTGCAGTAGGACTATTGGCTCATATTTGGCAGGTACATTTTAAATCCAAACCCACTAACAAAAATATTCGTCCAATCCATTATCAATGTTAACCAAGGAATAAGCTTTGATAAACCTATTAACTAATGTGTAAGTATCCCTCTCACTCATGTAATTATCCAACCAAAGGTTTTAGCAAACTGTTCTATTCATCGACTATTCTATTACCAAACCAATACTTTCCTATATCCTTTCTAAATCTAAATTTATTCAATTTGAACCCTATTTTTCCTTTCTTGATACACATCTTCCACTTATACACTTCATTTATGTCTCCCCTCCCCAATCTTCTTTTGTAAGGAAGATTTCTAACGCAATGGATCAATTTTGTCATTCTAAGCTGAATGTTTTCTTACGAATTTATATCCATTCTGTAATATGGGGTCCAGAACTGAGCTGCATATTCTAAGTGAGGCCTTACAGAGCTGTAGTATAACCTCTGTTGCTTACAGAGGTTATATATATAAATCCCAGAAATCTCTTTGCCTTATTACGTACGCTTAATCAATGCTGTTTTGGTTTAATGTTGTTGCTTACCATAACCCCCAAGTCCTTTTCGCATTCTGTATGGCTAAGTTCAACATTAGTGCTAGGGTTATGGACATTCCCGAGCTTAAGAACCTTGCATTTGTCTTCACAAAGCTGCAACTGCCTCTTTCTGTCCACGAACTGAGTTTGTCTAAATCCTCCTGGAGTTCAGTGACATCTACGTCCGAATGAATTATCCTATCTTCGTGTCGTCTGTGAATTTGCTTATATCACTAAAAAATCCCTCGTCAAGGTCATTGATATATATTATAAACAACAATGGGCCTAAAACTGATCCCCGTCGAACGCAACATGTTACAGATCCCCACTCAGATTTAACCCCATTTATGCTCACTCTGTTTCCTGTTGGTGAGCCATGACTCGATCCATGATATCACTCCCCCCCTTCCCCAACAACAGCCTCAGAAGCTTTACTGAAGTTAGTAAATTAATTGTGGATTTCTTGGAAGCTGAAGGGGACCCTTCACAACAATTGGTCGACTTGTTTATTTGTTGACCGATTTCGTCCATTTTTGGTGTACAATTAGAAGCTTATATCGACCATGCTTTGATGAAGTTTCAATACAATCGGCCAAAAAGCAAATGAAAAAGGCAAAATTTACTAAAAATTACACTTGGCAGGGGATTGCTCCGAAGTGGTACTTGGAAAAGTGCTTTTGACACTTTCTGCTATGTACCAATCCTGTAATAAAGCTTATCTTCATTCTAAAAAAAAAAAAAATACAGTTTATAGGTTGTTTGACATTTAGCAAGATATCGGACATTTTACCCCACACAAATCTGAAAATATTTGGGATACTTCAAAAAGGTACATGGATTCTTTAAAGCAATCATTCTTTTATGTTTGTTGTGAAAATCACGTCAATTCGTTCATTATTAATCCTGGGGTTCCACCATAATGGCAGAAACGCGCGGCTGCCCAAGTACTCGGGGAATTTTTTTTCCAGAAAAAATCCGTTTTTTCCACTGATTTCATAAGCTATGAGTGTCTATTACAGTTTACTCTCAAAATAAGCCTTATGGTCGGTATACAGTCCTAGCTGACATCAATGACATACTACTATATAGAAAGTCCCTTGTTATGCAGAGCATTTCGGGGAAATTAGGTCCTTTTCCAAGGATGCGACCCACACCAGTCGACTAACTCCCAGGTACCCATTTTACTGATGGGTGAACATAGACAACCGGTGTAAAGAAACACGCCCAATGTTTCTACCCGAGATGGGAATCGAACGCAGACCCTCGCTGTGTGAAGCGAGGCTTTAGCGATCAGGCCACGGGGTACCTGGCCATAGGCCGTCATATCATGCTACATAGTATTTATTCTGGTGTATTTTTCATGTTTCTATGCTATTAATATGTCGCCTTATGTAATTTATGCCTTGTCAGCACTTTTTCCCAGAGAAGGTTCCTGATTGGTTCTCAAATGGTGAATTATTATTATATTAGACAGAAAAATAGAAGAAATTGATAAAAAAAAAAAAACGGAAAAAAAAAATCTTGCCATGTCAGCGCGCATGCTACGACAGGCGCCGTCACCATTCATGTTATAAATGACTATAATTCCTTGTAGGAACATCATATAAGGATGATAATTATACCAGGAGCGCAGGCGAGAGAGATATATCATAATCTACACCTGGAAGATTCTGGAGGGACTGGTCCCTAATATGCACACAGAAATCATTCCATACGAAAGCAAAAGACTTGGCAGACTGTGCAACATACCCCCAGTGAAAAGTAGGGGCTCCACTGGTACACTAAGAGAAAACACAATGTGTCCGGGGCCCAAGACTGTTCAACAGCCTTCCACCAGCCATAAGGGCTATTAATAGTAGACCCCTGGTTGTCTTCAAGAGGGAGCTGGACAGATACCTAAAGTCAGTGCTTGTTCGTACGCTGGACTACGTGCAGCCAGCAGTAACAGCCTCGTTGATCAGGCCCTGATCCACCGGGAGGCCTGGTCATAGACCGGGCAGCGGGGACGTCGATCCCCGGAATGCCCTCCAGGTAGACTCCAGGTAGGGTGTTGCCAGAAAGACCAGCTATTTTTCGGTAAGATTTTAGATTAGATTTTGCCACCGAAGTGGCTAGTTTATTGTGCTCCCCATATCCATCCTGTGGACGGTAGCGCAAGAGCATATGGATACACAAAAGGCCTAGGAACTAGGCCCCAAAAGGGTTAACAATTGTACATATGGATTTATATCATTTCACTTATCTGTTACAAGCTAATTTAGGGAAATTGCTTAGTATATCTGGTATCTTATTTTCATTAATAAGCTATCTTCACATGTCACATAGGTTAAGAAAAACTAAATTTTCGTATTTTTTAGATTTTTTTTTTACTCTGCGCGCTCCATATGTCAGGGTCCCCTGAAGACTCAGCTGGATAATCAAGGATAAACTTTATCTTTTCTACCATTTTAAGCTTAGTAGTGTTGAGTTTGATGATACTTTACTTTCGCCATTCTGTTTTGTGTTCTGATGACGTGTTTTGTATACCATTTTACCCTCACCCTCCCATTCTCATCCAATCTATCAAATATTAATGGAAATTATATCGGTCTATCTCTGTCAAGCTGTGACAGCCTGATGCTTTGACTAGGCTCTTTGTGTCCTCTGGACGATGCAGGCATCCTGAAATTTCATCATGACAACACAAAGTCCAATCTGTCACTAGGCTTTGTGTTAGGAATTTTTTCAGTGATAATTTGTTAGCCATAAAGAAATCTTACTATATCTACCACTACTACTACACTAAAAACATGTTCTCTTGGAATAAGAAAGAATTAAGAAACATGCATAGGAAATCATGAAGAAATTTTCGTAGTAGAATTCATTTTATAAATATACTAATTACAAACAATTAACATGATTTTTGCATCTTTAACAATAATAAAGGAATTCCCAGAAATAAATGGTTTCATGTTTATTAGATATTTTCATTTTTAAAACGAGGAAATAAACACCATATACCTGGAGTATACCTGGAGAGGGTTTCCAGGATCAACACCCCCGCGGCCCGGTCTGTGACCAGGCCACCTGGTGCATCAGGGTCTGATCAACCAGGCTGTTACTACTGGCCGCACGCAGACCGACGTACGAACTGCAGCCTTGCCGATCAGGTACTGACTTTAGATGCTTGTCCAGCGCTTTCTTGAAGACAACCAAGGGTTTATTGGTAATCCCCTTTATGTGTACTGGGTAGCAGTTGAACAGTCTTGGGCCAGTGACACTTATCGTGTTATCTCTTAGCGTACTCGTGGCGCCCCTGCGTTTCACTGGCGGGATATTGCATCTCCTGCCCAGTCTTTTGCTTTTGTAGGGAGTGATTTTCGTGTGCAAATTTGGAACTAGTCCCTCTAGGATTTTCCAAGTGTAAATTATCATGTATCTCTCTCGCCTTCGTTCCAGGGAACATAAGTCAAAGAACTTCAACCGTTCCCAGTAGTTTAGGTGCTTTATCGTATTTATGAGTGCTGTGAAAGTTCTCTGTACATTCTTTAGATTTGCAATTTCGCCTGCCATGAAAGGCGCCTGTATTGTACAGCAATATTTCAGCCTAGAGAGAACAAGCGATTTGAAGAGAACCATCATAGGCTTAGCATCCCTAGTTTTGAAAGTTCCCATTATCCATCCTATCCTTTTCTTAGCAGATGTGATGGAAACATTGTTGTGATACTTGAAAGTGAGATCCTCTAACATTATCACTTCTAGGTCTTTCACATTAGTTTTTCGCTCTATTGTGTGTTTCGAATTTGTTTTATACTCCAATACTGTTTTAATTTCCTCGAGTTTTCCATATCGGTGTAACTAAAATTTCTCTTCATTGACCTTTATGTTTTCTGCGGCCCATTTCAAGATTTTGTTTAATGTCCGCTTGGAGTCTTGCAGTGTCTTCGATGGATTACACCATCATACAAATTCGGGTGTCATCTGCAAAGTTTACTCAATATTCCACAAAAATTTGGCAAATCAAAGATTATTTGGTTATGGCCGACAAAAGATGGCCGTCAAGGACGTTAAGGGTCGAATTCTGGGTGGCTCCATATCTTAAATAGTTTGGAATGCCTCTCTCACCACACATCAATCTGGGTGATTTTTGACAAAGTCACATATGTACTCACCAAAATAGAGTTTGCAGATCAACGGCTAATGCTATAATACTTGATCAACATAAGTATCATACTTGTAGTGATGTTAATAATACATATCTTTTCTGCTATGTATCCGACAGGTATCTCCAAGTTTTCCTCCAGATTTGGACAACTGTCTCCTGCTTCAGACATGCATGGCTGTGACCACGAGTCTGCAGTGTGCGAGCGTCTGTGTCAACACCCCTACTTGCTCACTCTATTGTATCATGGGTAGGTATGATAGCAGCATGAGTATACGGCTGGGAAAGTGCGAGTGTATCAGATATTTAAGCAGCAAGTTCGACTGTGTGTTGCGTGTGAGAGAAGAGTTTGTATAGACTTTCTTATTCTTCAGAGTACTGGGTTAAGTGTAGGGGTATCAAGTGTGTAGACCGCCTGACTATACAGCGTGCTCAGTATAAATGAGTGTAGCATTTAATTAGGTTATCTGCACAATATTACGACACTGATGTCGTAATTTAAACAAAATGTCCTGGTTCCTAAATGGCTGCTCAAATTGCTGTCTAGGGGCATTTAAATTACACTGAAAAACAGCAACTCTCGGGCCAGCATGCACTCATATGTTAATCATTATTATTATAGGACATTAAAACTCACGTATAAAAAATATATCTATATATTAAAGTAATTTATATAGAACTTATAACCTACTACAAAAAAAAAACACTCTACTTCACACTAGTACACTGCTACTAGTGAGTTAAACAAAATCCATCAACAGGGAGGCTCCATGACATACACCCACCCCCCTTCACTACTGCCTGGTAGACTAGTTACCAGCAGGCAAAAACACCATACAGTACTCTCGCATATACAGGCCTCTGCATACTAGGGCCTTACAAATAAACCTGAGAGCACTTAAGCATTAACAAAATTAAAGTATACACTAAAAAAAAAATTACCCAACACCACATACTCATACCACAACATGTTGCTTCCTCTGCTGTGCGTAACCTACTACACTAACCACCTCATCTGCTCCTGTCCACTCTGCCTGACTGACACGAATAATACACGTCCGGATTCAGAATAACACCTGGAAAATGACATTATATGGAGCGTTTTTTATAAAATATTTTACTGCAGCACACTGCGTAACAACAGCGTACTGGATACTGTGATTCAGTACGCTGAATCACAGTTGCCTCTGCTTTAAAAGTATGCTGTATGTGAGAGTATAGCACGTACATACGCTGCTACCTCTACCATGTGTTGGTCAATGGCAGTGTAGGATGAATATATATTGTACTTAAAGCTTGTGTTATGTGCGAATAATAGTGCAGAGTAATATCAAGAATATCGGAATTTTTGAGAATACTCATTCTGATAAGAGTTTATTAGATATCTCCTGTACATATATGCAATAATCACGAACAAGCGATACAAAATGCAAAACAATCACAGAAGTCGAATGATAGCTCTAGGGATTTGTGTTGCAATCATCAGGAACTTGTAATGTGGGAGAAATGAGTAGGAAGTTCAAGCAGATTAGTTCAGGGGAACGTTCTAGCTCGATTAGAATATTTTCTAAGATATACAACACTTGCACGCTTCCTAGGTGTAACATCCATTATGAATTTCAGCAGTAATCATGAATTGAAGAAGAGAATTTAGTGAAACCACATTCACTCACGGAGCACACTTGCAAGAATATCCTTACAGAACAACAGCTGTTGTAGCACTGACGAAGTCGCAGGGTAACACCACAGCTGGATGGTTGCCAGTCATTAGCAAACTCTTATGAAAAGAAAAGAATTCAAACTACATTAATTAAGCCGGAGACTAAGACATATTAAGAGATAATCACAAAATTTACTCCTGTCCCAATTAATTTGCAGACAACTTTAGTCAATGCACAGTGTACTATTGTGTATCTTGTAATTATTTGATTTTTCTTGTAATAGCATATGAATTGTTATTGTTATATCATGGAGTTCAAGGATGTTGATCTATAACTCTTGGTCTTTTTGAGGGTTTTAAGTTTCAGATATTACTGACATTTCGGAATCACCGGAAATTGAAATTCATTTTGTGTTTGTTGGATTTTTTCCGACAATCAGTAGAAAAGAGAATGCCATTTCTTATCAAATTTTCAATGCTGGTGAACTCTACTATAGACAATTTTTCCATTTTGGTTTTGTTGTTGCTCTCTTATAAGTCATATAATTTTTTTTAAATGTGCTGTAGGGTTTTTCAAGACAATGAATCATACATGGGCTTAGCAAGTAATATAAGCTGAAGAGATTCTTGGTGCTGAATTAATTTTCTTACTGAGTCACTGCAAAATTTGTGACTGCACTAATTCAGGTCCTATTTGATAAGAAGAATGGCTTTTGTGCATGGTTTTAAACAATCAGTTATTTTTATTGAATATGTGTTTCCATAGGACAAATTCTAAGTTCCACGATGGTCAATAATGTAATATCTTTATTTACTTTAGTACTGACAGGTACAGGCTAACTGACATCAGTCAGTTTAGTCCCAGGATGACCCACCAGTCGACTAATCAGGTCCATTTACTGATGGGTGAACATAGACAACCGGTGTAAAGAAACACGTCCAGTGTTTCCACTCCTTGGATCACGAACACTCACCGTTTGAAGCGAAAGCTTTTGCCACCAGACTGATAGAACAAAATAACTTGCAACACTTGCCATGAAAATAGAATAAAGTGAAGGTGTTGCAATGAACGTACATGATTAATTACTCGTAAATTGAGGTCACTGTGAATCAGAAGGTTAGAACATACATCTTCCTGATTTAAAAATATATTAAAATGATGACTGTTTTCTTCGAATTTAAAAAAAGATGAGAAGAATTCAACAAAATTAATAACTCTTAAAAAGAGTGAAGATTTGAATTGAGCTAAGATGTATTATCAGTCCATAGTTTGTTAAATTCAACCGTGTAAAAGTTATAATGTTATTGCAGGAAATGTATGCAGCGTATACCAGGTGGAGTTGCAGAACGTGTGGCCTGGCACCTCACAACTCGACGCTCTGATCTTCAACAATTGCTTCATCCAGCTGCCCATCATACCTCTGATTACAGTCCCTCCTTCCTTCTCGAACTGTACGGGTTATGGGCCTAATCCTCGTTATGCTATAGACGGTTACTTTTGCTCATATAATAGCTGCTTTGTCACCCAAAATGTACATGAACCCTGGTGGCAGTTAGAATATCCCGAGGCCCTAACATTTACTCAAGTCATTATCCAACAAAACCCAAATATTCTTCTCACTGTTGAGGTGCGAGTTGGTAATTATTCATCCTCCCTTCACAACACTAAGTATGGATACCACACTCCACCTCCCAATGGATCAATAATCGTCAACCTTCCTAACAGTGCACAAGGCAAAATCTTCACTATCTCCGGGCAAACTGGGGTGATGAGCCTTTGTAGCATCCAAATTTTTACCCAGTAAAAGATTCTTCACTTATTAATCAATCAGGACCAACTGAGTAAGCTTAACAAATCTTTTTATCTCTATTCAATGAGATAAGTTCGTCTATAAAATATGATTTCAGTCTCACAGCTCAACTCAAAACGAAGTCCATGATGTACTACAACATCAACTTCTTTAGAATCACGTAAAACATGCCATGTATTGTCTGTCAGGACTAATAATGTTTATTTTTTGACGCAAGTGGCCAATCCTCTCCCATCATCACAATACTAGACACTACCAGCACAACTTTTATGAACAACAATTCTGATCTATTACAAATCTGTCGACACGACAGCTTATGGACCATAAAAGAAACTTTACAATTACAGACAAATGTACATGAATCTTGAACCACCTATACGAATTTGGTGATAGAGTCTCTTAAATTGGAGTCATTCTTTGTCAGCGAACTCTTCTGCAATCGTCTCCTATGTACTAGTTGAGAACCAGTTTATCTTGGTCTGCTATGAGCCGACAGTCACTACATCGGTCAGGTCGAGCTGCTAAGGATGACTTTTCACCTCCTGAAGATAGTCCTGAAGAATTTTACATCAGTACGACGCTCCAGGAACTCTCCGACAGCCATATCCTTGTTAAGTAAAAGGACACAAATGCAACTAATGTGACATTTTATTGTCACATTAGTTGCATTTGTGTCCTTTTACTTAACATATTGTCGGTAATTCTACCAATATTTATACAGCCATATCCTTGGATTTCAGCGCGTTGCTTTCCACTGACTCACTGTATTGTTCATATGTGCATAATCTGATGTGATTATTTAGGGTGAAATTATTAATGTTAAGTTTAGACATTTTTTATATCAGAGGAAATGCTTTTCATTATCTGAAAGATGAATATATGTTTTTGTGACACTGATGGAATGGGAAAGTGCAATTACCTTCTAATACAAAACAAAACAATCTTCACCCCAGTCCTTCACTTAGAAAGCGTTCACTCACATGTGCACTCTAGTTTTCACTTTGTCAGTTTAGGGAATAAGAGTTTCTGCATCAGCATCATCCGTATTTGTGGATTCTGTTTTTATTTTTTTAAATATTGTAGATACAGACTTGAATCAGAGAATGCAGTTAACACTGGCAGTACTGAACAGTATCTGCACATCTTTGTTGACTCTTTTATTTGAACTACGTTTTGACTCAGACTATTCTACGAGTGAACTGAATTTACATTTCATTAGATATCCCCTAAGGAGAACCATGAAGTGGCTACCATTTTTGTAATTTTGTTTTTATTTTTCTTCCTATTTTTCATTTTAATTTCTCAGATTACAGGAGAAAGACTCATTAGATCAGCTTTAAATTTTCAGCTCAGGTGTACGATAACAGGATAAATTCTAGGAATGATTAGCATGTGTAGGTATCCAGTGACAAATATTTGTCAATACATTCCCAGCATTCTTAAAAGCATTCACTATCTTCCAAAACACTTTGGAGCATAGAACCAAACGTAAAAAAAAAAAAACACCTTTAAATTCGACTACAATGGAGAATAAAATTCGGTTATTTAAGTGTACATCTGTAAATTTAATGAACCATAAAGTGAAAAATTTGGATTCCCGTTAAATCACGTTCAATATAAGTCAAGCAATTGTGAATGACTTTAATATTTACTGGTAGATGCATCGCACTTCTTGAAGAGCAACGTTTATATTAAGATTGTTTGCAAGAAGAAGTGTCAATGCACTATTTCTTTTATGAAAACTTGAAATATTTGCATTATATTCGTTAACTTGAGGTTACCTCATCTGATTGGCTTCATCTGATTGTGTGTGATGCAGAAAACAAGATTTGGGTTGTTTCTTGGCTGCATAAAGCCCAGTAGGCCAGTTTCATTAAATAAAATTATTTTCCTCTCCATCCAATGACTGATGAATACCTCATAACACCTGCTTAAATATATTAACACTCGTGCAATCCAAAAAAGGGTCATTTTTGCAAAATAAGCAGACTTAAAACATGTTTTTGCAGAAAATCTGCGAAAATCAGTCTGAACACAATGACAAAAATATGTCGTGCCTAATAAGCCGAACTTGCCAAATAGGACGAAACTCTTCAAAATTAACCATTTAAAAAAAAAATTGTTTACAGATTGATATATTTTTATCATTGACAATGATGTAAAAAAAAAAATAAGCAAACATAACTTATGAACCTCATCTTACCTTATGTAAACTAACGATATTTTTATAACTAAATTCTGCAATGTATATCATAGGTCAGTTTAAATTTTATTTAATATTAATTAAAATCAATTTAATCTATATATATTCGTATATATATATATATATATATATATATATATATATATATATATATATATATATATATATATATATATATATATATATATATATATATATATATATATATATATATATATATATATATATATATATATATATATAATCATACCGAATAGGTAAAGTTGATCAATTAGCAAGAACTCATTTAAAATTAAGTCTTTTCTAAAATTTTCTATTTTATGTTTAAAGATATATTTTTTTCAATTATGTTAATGTAAAAATTAATAATTTTGTACTAAGAGAACCTTAGAAAACTTACCTAACCTTATTATAACAAGCGTTATTTAATATAGCCTAATCCAACTAAATATATTTTAGATATGTTTACAATAATTTAATAATAAACAAACAAAATGAAATGTATTTTTTTCGTTAGGTTCAGAATTTTTGTGAAATTATTACATACACAAATTTTCGCTTGCCTTATTCGGCAAGAAGAGAATTGCTATTTAAGCTATAATCGTAAGTTTTACCAATTAGGTGTTGTTTGTGATCAGAAGACACTCTTAGTGAGCTCAAGGCTAATTTCAATCACCTCCCGTTGGAATACCAGCCTCCACAAGCAGTGTTAAAATATTTACCAAACTGCGACCAGTCGGGATTAGATTCTGCGACACATTCTCCCGCCTAAGAGACAGAACAACGTTCACATTGCCTTCACCACTTAACCAGGGATCCTTCAAAGATCACGCACCCAGCAGAGCTAGGTTTGAGCTTACCACTACCATGAGTGTCTTTGGATCTCGAACAATACCTAGCTCTGCTGGGTGCGTGATCTTTTAAGGATCGCTTGTTAAGTGGTTAAGGCCGTGTGAACGTTGTTCTGTCTCTTGAGGCGGGAGAATGTGTCTCAGGATCTAATCTCGGCTACCTGCATCCACTATGATGATCCCCTCCACAATCTTGCTCCACCAAGCATGTCGTACTCTATCTACTCCTACAGTCTAGCCCCCTAGATGGATGCTAATCAGGAGGAAGCTAGCAACCAAGGAAATGGCAGAGCTGGCAATGTTAGAAGAGGCAAGTGTCGGTCGTGTTTACAGCTTCGTTGTCTCAACTCTAATGGTTTCCTCTGCAAACATGGTAGCTGCCCTGGGTCAGGATGTCCTCCCGTGGAAAGTGATGACCCACAGCCACTTCAAGCACCTGAACACACTCCAATAGACCTCATCTCCTCTAATAATACCTGAGAAGCAATTAAAGCAGACAGCTACCAGGACCCTCACACATATTCCCAGAGAAGCCCATCCACACGCAACTGGGAAACTTACAGGCCTCTTGAAAAAAAGAAAAGATGGTTCCATTATCCTTAATGCTCCACCAACCATCAAGGCATGGCACAACTTGTTACTTTTTGGCAATGTTTGCTTATCTGTGTCGGAAAGAAGGGGCAAAAGGCTAGCCTTAATGATCATTAAAGTTTAAGACACTTTCATAGAGCCGGCAACCTCATTCGCCTTCCTCAACCATACAAAAATGGGAGAGGCAAAGCACCTAATTGTTCCACTGAGAGTGAAAAAATTCAGAGTCCAGGTGAGCAAGAAAAATTAAGAGGGCAACACAGTGGGAGCAATCAGTGAAGGTACAGACATCTATAAAAAAGTTATGTCGTTCCCGTCTGCCTCTGCTAGGGGCTACACTGGAACGAGACCCCAGCTGGTCTGATTCCTGATTAAATTAAACGTTTATTTTTTGGTGCATCACTTTATGCCCTTAAAAAGAAGGATGGAGGAATTAAGCCAGCTGCCATGGGCAACACTTTTCGCCACCTCGTTTCCAAAGCTGCTGTCCTAAGTATCCACTCAGAGGCGTTCATGATGCTTCAACCAAACCAGCTTGGATTTGGGGTCCCTGAAGGAAGTGAAGCAGCAGTTCATGCAACAAGGGCGGCGTATATTAACAACCTGCCTGAGGACAATGCAGTAGTAAAATTAGATTTAAAGAATGCATTTAATCTCCTGAGAAGAGACGTAATATTAACAGCTGTACAAAAACATTTTCCTGGTCTCTTCTCTTTTGTTTCAGTTGGATACAGCATGGAATTAATGCTCCTGTTGGGAGAGCATAAAATCACGTCATCAGAAGGTGCCCAGCAAGGGGATCCACTCGCCCCATTTCTCTTCTGTATAGCGGTTAGGGAAATCACTGTCAGGCTGACCAGTGAGCTAAACATCTGGTTCCTGGATGTTGGCACACTGGCAGGTACAAAGGAGTCCCTTCTAGATGATCTTACACATGTAATGGCACAGAGACAGGAAATGGGACTCATCCTGAATACAGCCAAATGTGAAATCATCATATTTTCAACAAGTGATCGACGCAGTGAGATTAAGACTACCAGGTGCATCAGTCATTGCCCCCACAAATAGCGTCCTGCTTGGAGCACCTCTGGGAACTGATCCCACTGACTCAATTCTCAGGAAGAAACTGGACGAGTTGAGGAGGATGGAACAACGAATAGGCAATCTTGACACCCTTGATGCCTTGTACATTCTCACAAAGTGCTTGAGTCTGCCCAGGTTAACATATTTCCTAAGATATTCACCCTCATATGATACCACTATACTGCATGAATACAAGGCAGACTTTTATGAAAGTACTTAACCTTACTCCAGAAGAGAGGCAGTGGGACCAAGCTACACTTCCAGTCAGATTAGGAGGTATTGGTGCCCGCAAGGCTTCACAAAATGCACTACCTACTTTCCTTGTCTTCATGTGTGGCATCGAGTGTACTTGTAGCAGCGATTCTCCCTGAACATCTTAGGGACAAGATTGGAGACCATGACCAAAAGTTCGTTGATGAAGCCACGCTCTGGGATATTCTAACAGGCTCTGAAACAGGACCTGCTCCCCGGACAACTACAGTTACTCTGGGATGGCCCAGAAGTGGAAAATAAAGCATCAACAATGCTCCAGAGTGTGTCGGGGAAGGACAGTGCCTGCCTCCTAGTATTGAGAACTCATGCAAGGGACTTCCTGTTGGCTGTTCCCAATTCCTTCCTTGACATACGTCTCGACTCACAGACCATCCTCATAGGCGTTGCCCTTCGACTTGCTGCCCCAATTCTCGCCGAACACAGGTATAATTCCGGCACTGAATTGGCAGACAGATTCGGATACCCAAGTCTTGTTTGCCGTAGATATGAGGGAAAGACTGCAAGGCATGATAAGGTTAATAAGAGCTTCAAGAGGACCCTCACAACAGCCGGATGCCCAGCAATAAGGGAGCCACCCCAACTATGCAAATCTGATGGTAACCAAAAGTGTCCAGATTGTCTCACTCTTCAAGCTTGGACAGACAGGCAGAAGGTGGTGTGGCACTACACATGTGCATCTACCTTGGCTGATACCTGTTTTTAATGCACCAGGGAGGAAGGAGGGTCAGCTGCCAGATACAGGGAGTCCCCAAAGTCTAGAAAATATGGTGAACATGCCCATAATTATATGTTTGTTCCCACAGACTCAAGAGACCCTTGCCCCATGGGAAAAGAGTGCATCTAAGTTGCTTAAGGAACTAAACAAAAGACTCATCAGGGTAACTAGGGATCCCAGGGCTGCTAGTTTTCTGTTCCAGCGACTCAGCACTATGGCTCAGAGGGGGTAATGCCCGCTGTATCCTGCGTACACACCCCAGCTCTGAGGAGCTTGATGAGATTTTTGCATGGTAATCTGTGGTAAACACGTAGCAATATGTACTGAACCCTCATGTACTGTATATGCCATCTTCGTACCAACAATGTGTCCTTTTAAGTCTTGTGTACTATATATATATATATATATATATATATATATATATATATATATATATATATATATATATATATATATATATATATATATATATATACATACATATATGTATTTTATATATAGGTAGTAGGTTGGTAGTCAGCAGCCACCCAGGGAGGTACTACCGTCCTGCCAAGTGAGTGTAAAACGAAAGCCTGTATTTGTTTTACATGATGGTAGGATTGCTGGTGTCTTTTTTCTGTCTCATAAACATGCAAGTATTTCAGGTACGTCTTGCTACTTCTACTTACACTTAGGTCATGCTACGCAAACATGTACACGTTTATGTATACACACTCATCTGAGTTTTCTTTGATTTTATCTTAATAGTTCTTGTTCTTATTGTTTTTCCTTTCATATCCATGGGGAAGTGGAATAAGAATCTTTCCTCCGTAAGCCATGCGTGTTGTAAAAGTCAACTAAAATGCCGGGAACAATGGGCTAGTAACTCCTTTTCCTTTATTGCTTACTAAAAAGAAAAAGAAGAAAACCGTCAAAGTGGGATGTTTGAATGTGCGTGGATGTTGTGCGAATGATTAGAAAGAGATGATTGTAGATGTTATGAATGAAAAGAAGCTGGATGTCCTGGCTTTAAGTGAGATAAAGCTGAAGGGGGTAGGAGAGTTTCAGTGGGGAAAAATAAATGGGATTATGTCATGGGTTTCAAATAGAGTTAGAGCTAAAGAAGGAGTGGCAATAATGTTGAATAATCAGTTATGACAGGTAAAGAGGGAATATAAATGTATAAATTCAAGGATTATGTGGAGTAAAATAAAGGTTGGATGTGAAAAGTGGGTTATAGTAAGTGTTTATGCACCTGGAGAAGAGAGAAGTGTAGAGGAGAGAGAGAGATTTTGGGAAATGATGAGTGAGTGTGTGGGGAGTTTTGAACCAAGTGAGAGAGTAATTGTGGTTGGGGATCTTAGTACTAAAGTGGGTAAAAATGTTGTGGAGGGAGTAGTAGGTAAATTTGGGGTGCCAGGGGTAAATGTAAATGGGGAACCATTAATTGAGCTGTGTAGAAAAAGGTTTGGTAATAAGTAATACATATTTTATGAAAAAGAGGATAAATAAATATACAAGGTATGATATAGCACGTAAGGAAAGTAGTTTGTTGGATTATGTATTGGTGGATAAAATGTTGATGCGTAGGCTTGAGGATGTACATGTTTATAGAGGGGCAACGGATATATCGGATCATTATTTGGTTGTAGCTACAGTTAGAGTAAAAGGTAGATGGGACAAAAAGAAAATGGCAACAGCAAGTAAGAGAGGTAAAAGTGTATAAACTAAGGGAGGAGGAAGTTAGGGTGAGATATAAGCAACTATTGGCAGAAAGGTGGGATAGTGCAAGTAGGAGTAGTGGGGGGGTTGAAGAGAGTTGGGATAGTTTTAAAAATGCAGTATTAGAATGTGGGGCAGAAGTTTGTGGCTATAGGAGGGTGGGTGCAGGAGGAAAGTGGAGTGAGTGGTGGAATGAAGCAGTAAAGGGTGTGATAAAAGAGAAAAAGGTAGCTTATGAGAGGTTTTTACAAAACAGAAGTGTAAATAGAAGAGCAGAGTATATGGAGAGTAAAAGATAGGTGAGAGAGTGCAAAAGAAGAGCGGATGAAAGAATGGGAGAGGCTCTGTCAAGAAATTTTGCTGAAAACAAGAACAAATTTTGGAGTGAGATAAACAAGGTAAGAAAGCCTAGGGAACGAATGGATTTGTCAGTTAAAAACAGAGTAGGGGAGTTAGTAGATAGGGAGCTGGAGGTATTGGGTAGATGGCGGGAATATTTTGAGGAACTTTTAAATGTCGATGAAAAAAGGGAGGCGGTAATTTCATGTACTGGCCAGGGAGGTACAACATCGTTTAGGAGTGAAGAAGAGCAGGATGAGTGTGGGGAGGTGCGTGAGGCATTACGTAGAATGAAAGGGGTAAAGCAGCTGGAATTGATGGAATCATGACAGAAATGTTAAAAGCAGGGGGGGATATAGTGCTGGAGTGGTTGGTATTTTTGTTTAATAAATGTATGAAAGAGGGGAAGGTACATAGGGATTGGTAGAGAATATGTATAGTTCCTTTATATAAAGGAAAGGGGGATAAAAGAGAGTGTAAAAATTATAGGGGAATAAGTTTACTGAGTATACCAGGTAAAGTGTATGGCAGGGTTATTATTGAAAGAATTAGAGGTAAGGCAGAGAGTAGGATTGCAGATGAGCAAGGAGGCTTTAGAGTGGGTAGGGGATGTGTAGATCAAGTGTTTACAGTGAAGCATATATGTGAACAGTATTTAGATAAAGGTAGAGAAGTTTTCATTGCATTTATGGATTTAGAAAAGGCATATGATAGAGTGAATAGGGGAGCAATGTGGCAAATGTTGCAAGTGTATGGAATAGGTAGTAAGTTACTGAAGGCTGTAAAGAGTTTTTATGAGGATAGTGAGGCTCAGGTTAGGGTGTGTATGAGAGAGGGAGATTACTTCCCGGTAAAAGTAGGTCTTAGACAGGGATGTGTAATGTCACCATGGTTGTTTAATATATTTATAGATGGGGTTGTAAAAAGTAAATGCTAGGGTGCTAGGGAGAGGGTGGGATTAAATTATGGAGAATTAAATGCAAATGGGAGTTGACACAGTTACTTTTGCTGATGATACTGTGCTTATGGGAGATTCTAAAGAAAAGTTGCAAAGGTTAGTAGACGAGTTTGGGAGAGTGTATAAAGGTAGTAAGTTAAAAGTGAACATAGATAAGAGTAAGGTGATGAGGGTATCAAACGATTTAAATAAAGAAAAATTGGATATCACATTGGAGAGAGGGATTATAGAAGAAGTAAATGTTTTCAGATATTTGGGAGTTGACGTGTCAGCGGATGGGTTTATGAAGGATGAGGTTAACCATAGAATTGATGAAGGAAAAAGGTGAGTGGTGCGTTGAGGTATCTGTGGAGACAAAAACGTTATCCATGGAGGCAAAGAGGAATGTACGAAAGTATAGTGGTACCAACACTCTTATGTGGGTGTGAAGCATGGGTTGCAAATGCTGCAGCGAGAAGGGGAGGAGTCTGGAGGCATTGGAGATGTCCTGTGTAAGGGCAATGTGTGGTGTAAATATTATGCAGAAAATTCGGAATGTGGAAATTAGGAGAAGGTGTGGAGTTACTAAAAGTATTTGTCAGAGGGCTGAAGAGGGTTGTTGAGGTGGTTTGGTCATTTAGAGAAAATGGATCAAAGTAGAATGACTTGGAGAGCGTATAAATCTGTAGGGGAAGGAAGGTGGGGGAGGTGTCGTCCTAGAAAAGGTTGGAGGGAGGGGTAAAGGAGGTATTGTGGGCGAGGCTTGGACTTCCAGCAAGCATGTGAGCGTGTTAGATAGGAGTGAATGGAGACGAATGGTTTTTGGGACATGACGATCTGTTGGAGTGTGAGCAGGGTAACATTTTGTGAAGGGATTCAGGGAAACCAGTTAATTGATTTAGTTAGACTTGAGTCCTGGAAATGGGAAGTACAATGCCTGCACTTTAAAGGAGGGGTCTGGGATAGTGACAGCTGGGAGAGACTATTCTCAGCTGTCGTATCTGAACGCCTCTGCAAAGACAGTGATTATGTATGAGTGTGGTGAAAGTGTTGAATGATGATGAAAGTATTTTCTTTTTTGGGATTTTCTTTCTTTTTGGGTCACCCTGCCTCGGTGGGAGACGGCCGACTTGTTGAAAAAAAGAAAGTATTTTGTCTTGAAATAAATTTTATATATATTCAAAAGATGGAGCGGTAGAGGAAGTGGAATATTCAAATGGCTTCAGAAAGAAATTTAAATATTCTTCCTTGAAGCCTTTTTATCCACTTCTCCGAGGCTATGGGACCCACAATTTACACCAGAGGTGGACCCCATCCTATATACACACACACACACACACACACACACACACACACAGGCCCGGGTTCTATTCCCGACGGGGCGGAAACATTTTCGAAGTGTTTCCTTACACACACACACATACATACAACAGGCCTAGTGTCTAATCGACATGTGCCTAGGACAAAATGGTAACTAACTAACATATATATATATATATATATATATATATATATATATATATATATATATATATATATATATATATATATATATATATATATATATATATTAACAAGTCGGCCGTCTCCCACCGAGGCAGGGTGACCCAAAAAGAAAGAAAATCCCCAAAAAGAAAATACTTTCATCATCATTCAACACTTTCACCACACTCATACATAATCACTGTCTTTGCAGAGGAGCTCAGATACGACAGCTGAGAATGGTCCCTCCCAGCTGTCACTATCTCAGACCCCTCCTTTAAAGTGCAGGCATTGTACTTCCCATTTCCAGGACTCAAGTCCAACTAAATCAATTAACTGGTTTCCCTGAATCCCTTCACAAAATGTTACCCTGCTCACACTCCAACAGATCGTCATGTCCCAAAAACAATTTCGTCTCCATTCACTTCTATCTAACACGCTCACATGCTTGCTGGAAGTCCAAGCCCCTCGCCCACAATACCTCCTTTACCCCTTCCTTCCAACCTTTTCTAGGACGACCCCTACCCCACCTTCCTTCCCCTACAGATTTATACGCTCTCCAAGTCATTCTACTTTGATCCATTCTCTCTAAATGACCAAACCACCTCAACAACCCCTCTTCAGCCCTCTGACAAATACTTTTAGTAACTCCACACCTTCTCCTAATTTCCACATTCCGAATTTTCTGCATAATATTTACACCACACATTGCCCTTAGACAGGACATTTCCACTGCCTCCAGCCTCCTCCTCGCTGCAGCATTTGCAACCCAAGATTCACACCTATATAAGAGTGTTGGTACCACTATACTTTCGTACATTCCCTTCTTTGCCTCCATGGATAACGTTTTTTGTCTCCACAGATACCTCACCGCACCACTCACCTTTTTTCCTTCATCAATTCTATGGTTAACCTCATCCTTCATAAATCCATCCGCTGACACGTCAACTCCCAAATATCTGAAAACATTTACTTCTTCCATAATCCCTCTCTCCAATGTGATATCCAATTTTTCTTTATTTAAATCGTTTGATACCCTCATCACCTTACTCTTATCTATGTTCACTTTTAACTTTCTACCTTTACACACTCTCCCAAACACGTCCACTAACCTTTGCAACTTTTCTTTAGAATCTACCATAAGCACAGTATCATCAGCAAAAAGTAACTGTGTCAACTCCCATTTTGCATTTAATTCTCCATAATTTAATCCCACCCCTCTCCCCAACACCCTAGCATTTACTTCTTTTACAACCCCATCTATAAATATATTAAACAACCATGGTGACATTACACATCCCTGTCTAAGACCTACTTTTACCGGGAAGTAATCTCCTCTCTCTTACACACCCTAACCCGAGCCTCACTATCCTCATAAAAACTCTTTACAGCCTTCAGTAACTTACTACCTATTCCATACACTTGCAACATTTGCCACATTGCTCCCCTATCCACTCTATCATATGCCTTTTCTAAATCCATAAATGCAATAAAAATTTCTTACCTTTATCTAAATACTGTTCACATATATGCTTCACTGTAAACACTTGATCTACATATCCCCTACCCACTCTAAAGCCTCCTTGCTCATCTGCAATCCTACTCTCTGTCTTACCTCTAATTCTTTCAATAATAACCCTGTCATACACTTTACCTGGTATACTCAGTAAACTTATTCCCCTATAATTTTTACACTCTCTTTTATCCCCCTTTCCTTTATATAAAGGAACTATACATATTCTCTACCAATCCCTATGTACCTTCCCCTCTTTCATACATTTATTAAACAAAAATACCAACCACTCCAGCACTATATCCCCCCCTGCTTTTAATATTTCTGTCATGATTCCATCAATTCCAGCTGCTTTACCCCTTTCATTCTACGTAATGCCTCACGCACCTCCCCACACTCACATCCTGCTCTTCTTCACTCCTAAACGATGTTGTACCTCCCTGGCCAGTACATGAAATTACCGCCTCCCTTTTTTCTTCGACATTTAAAAGTTCCTCAAAATGTTCCCGCTATCTACCCAATACCTCCAGCTCCCCAATTGCTAACTCCCCTACTCTGATTTAACTGACAAATCCATTCGTTCCATAGGCTTTCTTACCTTGTTTATCTCACTCCAAAATTTGTTCTTGTTTTCAACAAAATTTCTCGACAGAGCCTCTCCCATTCTTTCATCTGCTCTTCTTTTGCACTCTCTCACCACTCTCTTCACCTTTCCTTTACTCTCCATATACTCTGCTCTTCTATTAACACTTCTGTTTTGTAAAAACCTCTCATAAGCTTCCTTTTTCTCTTTTATCACACCCTTTACTTCTTCATTCCACCACTCACTCCTCTTTCCTCGTGCACCCACCCTCCTATAGCCACAAAATTCTGCCCCACATTCTAATACTGCATTTTTAAAACTATCCCAACTCTCTTCAACCCCCCCACTACTCATACTTGCACTAGCCCACCTTTCTGCCAATAGTTGCTTATATCTCACCCTAACTTCCTCTTCCCTTAGTTTATACACTTTTATCTCTCTCTTACTTGCTGTTACCATTTTCCTTTTGTCCCATCTACCTTTTACTCTAACTGTAGCTACAACCAAATAATGATCTGATATATCCATTGCCCTTCTATAAACATGTACATCCTGAAGCCTACCCATCAACCTTTTATCCACCTATACATAATCCAACAAACTACTTTCCTTACGTGCTATATCATACCTTGTATATTTATTTATCCTCTTTTTCATAAAATATGTATTACTTATTACCAAACCTCTTTCTACACATAGCTCATTTGTGGTTCCCCATTTACATTTACCCTGGCACCCCAAATTTACCTACTACTCCCTCCACAACATTTTTACCCACTTAAGCATTAAGATCCCCAACCACAATTACTCTCTCACTTGGTTCAAAACTCCCCACACACTCACTCAACATTTCCCAAAATCACTCTCTCTCTTCTCCAGGTGCATAAACACTTACTATAACCCACTTTTCACATCCAACCTTTATTTTACTCCACATAATCCTTGAATTTATACATTTATATTCCTTCTTTACCTGCCATAACTGATTATTCAACATTATTGCCACTCCTTCTTTAGCTCTAACTCTATTTGAAACCCCTGACCTAATCCCATTTACTTCTCCCCAATAAAACTCTCCTACCCCCTTCATCTTTGTCTCACTTAAAGCCAGGACATCCAGCTTCTTTTCATTCATAACATCTACAATCATTTTTTTCTTATCATTCGCACAACATCCACGCACATTCAAACATCGCACTTTGACGGTTTTCTTCTTTTCCTTTTTAGTAAGCTATACAGGAAAAGGGGTTACTAGCCCATTGTTCCCGGCATTTTAGTTGACTTTTACAACACGCATGGCAAAGATGATGTTTTTATTATTAAGGGTAATATTGATTTTAAATTTAAAATTTACAGAAAACCTACAAATAATTGTTCCTATGTACACTATTACTCTTCACATCAAGATAGAGTTAAAGTGTCGGTTTTTCTTCAATGTTTTTGAGAGCTTTACGTATTTGTAGTCTAGAGTTCATAGATGAAGAAATCTCTAAAATTTATGAAATAGCTAATGATTTAAAATACCCTAGAAACATAATTGATAAATCTTTTAAAATAGCTAGGAATACTTTTTACAATCCCAAAAGGGACAACCAACCTTATTCAACCAAAAATATGTTGGTTCTCCCTTACCATGAAAACTTGGTTGATATGCCTTCCTTTCTTAAGAATTTTAATATCAAAGTTGTATTTAAAAATCTTGATACAGTAAAAAGACTTTTGATAAAAAATTCCCCCAAAATGCTGACGGATGTGTCTATAAGATTCCCTGTAAAATATGCGATAAAGTTTATTATGGTCAAACTGGTAAAAGTCTTGAACTAAGATTAAAACAACATAAATATAGCATTAGAACTGGACAAGATTCTAATGCTCTATTTATTCATGTGAAGACTTTAACCATCCAATTGATTTTCAAAATGCTGAGAAGGTTGTATCAAGCAAGTCCATGGTTGAGAGGAATATAATAGAATCATGTTTCATTAAAAGCAGTTTTGAAAATAATATGAATATTTCTTTTGGTTTATATAAATTGGATTCTTTATAATTAATAAAATTTGGGAAGAATTTAATGATAAATTGGACTAATCTTAATTCTTGGGAAGAGTTTCAGGTCCTTTCTTGTTTTTCCTCTTCACAGAGTCGTGAGATGTTACGCTACTGTGAGTGTAGTCTTTGTTAGTGTGATGTGACTGTGAGGTGTAGTCTTGCCCCTTATATAAGTCCTCTTGTCATGTTTCCTTTTATAGTTCCTTGATAATGTGTAGTCACAGCGCTTGGAATTCCTCTATTTTTTCATAGTGGTTGTCTTGCATATTCTGATATCACCTGATTACTGTGATCTTTTTGCATATATATATATATATATATATATATATATATATATATATATATATATATATATATATATATATATATATATATATAAATATATATATATATATATATATATATATATATATATATATATATATATATATATATATATATATATGTGTGTGTGTGTGTGTATCACCTAATTGTGGTTGCAGGGTCGAGACTTAGCTCCTGGCCCCTCCTCTTCACTGACCGCTACTAGGTCTCTCTCTCCCGCTCCATGAGCTTTATCATACCTTGTCTTAAAGCTATTGTATGGTTCCATGGTTCTGCCTGCACTACATTACTTGCTAGACTATTCCACTGTGGCGTGTGTGCAAAAAATAACAAACAAGTGATGCAAGATGCAAAACAAGCACGGGGAGTTGAAAAATGCTCGGGCCTTTCGTGTTGCAATCAACACATCATGAGCATGCATTTTGGGAAAGGAATGGAGATTTAATGAGGAAGAATATTAGGTGAGAGGGCTGTAAAAGGTGAAGGGGAAAAAGCCGGGCTAAACCCAACCCCCATAGCATTGGTTGGCATGATAGTTGGAGTGTTTTCTGAGTCTGGTGATTGCAAATTATCTTTGCCTGGAGGTACTGGTCGGGTTCGGGAGGCACGGACATTTCCGTGGGTGGCGCCAAACGTCAAGGCTGGTTTGCTGTCGTACTGGTTCTCAAAAATACAAAACGATTGAAAGGAAGACATGGAATTTTGCTGGGTAAAAAAGGACGTCTTTTAAGATGCACTCCTGCAGAGGAGGGAAATTAAAATTAGGTGAAAGGCATGTTTTTTGGATTTGAGAGAGGAGGAGCAGGATTGTTAAGAGATTGGAAAAGGGTTTTGATTGTTTCAGGCTGTTTGATGACATTGTCGGGAAGGTTGGTACCTTGGTGGGTTTCAAGTCGGTCTATTTGTCTGTCATGGTTCTTTCCAGAACACGTTCAGTGCCGGGGTGCCAGTCCTGTTTTGGAGGGACTCGCTAGAATGAGGGGGGAGGAAACAGGGAGTAAACCCAGGCGTGCCACTTATGTCAGTGCCTGGAAGGTTGACTATTTTTAAGGCATTATAAGACCGCCATCCCCGAAAACTGATACTATCTCATCACACCACATAACAATTAGTGTCATGACAGTCCTGACAGTCGCAATCATCAAATTCCGTCAACTTCAATATGATAAAGACTTAATTTTAAATATTGATATCTGGCAACTGTCTGGTTTTTTCATCCTTTAGAAAACGGTTCAAGGCGACTTATATAAAAAACCTAAAGGGAAATCATTTAAAGGGAGACATGAAGTTTACCACAGATACAATGGCAATAATTACATCATATTTTTATCTGTTTTCTAAGGTATTGAAAATATTCAGACAGTTGCAGATATCAATATTTAAAATATAAAGCCACATCATATCGAAGCTGAGGGGAAATTTTTGATGACTGTCATGATGTCATGACTTATGACGATGACAGAGCCTCAGACTCCTTTACCTCCTTACC
>WNWK01019664.1:0-37312 GCA_009830355.1 Cherax destructor | reverse complement strand
GGAAATGAACCTCATTTATGGGAAATGGAATATTTCTTTATGATGTATAAAGGGGAATAAATAGATGATGAATTTTTCCCTGAAGTATTAATTGCTAAAAGTGAGGCATAAGGGCCCAAATAAGTGTGAGCATCAGGACGGAGTGCAGGGATGAAAACCCCAATCTAGTCACATACCTGGTAATTAATTTGTTTTAGAAAAACAGTGAGTCCAGGGGAATCCTCATTTGATTCTTCTTCCGTCAAAATAGTAAAAGGGTTTCCCAAAGCCTGAATGGGAATTAAGTCAGTAAAATACATATGCTTTTAAACAAGATATATATATATATATATATATATATATATATATATATATATATATATATATATATATATATATATATATATATATATATATATATATATATATATATATATATATATATATATATATATATATATATATATTTTTTGGAGGGGGGGAAAAAGGAAAGTTTTGGGGCGAGGGGCTTGGTTTTCCCAGCAAGCATGTGTGAGGGGTTTTTGATGGGTTTTTGAATGGGGCATAGGGTTTTTAATACTTGACGTGCTGTTGGAGTGTGAGCAAAGTAACATTTATGAAGGGATTCGGGGAAACCGGCAGGCCGGACTTGAGTTCTGGAGATGGGAAGTACAGTGCCGGCACTCTGAAGGGGGGGTGTTAATGTTGCAGTTTTTTAACTGTAGGTTTAAAACACCCTTCCTGGCAAGACAGTGATGGAGTGAATGATGATGAAAGTTTTTCTTTTTCGGGCCACCCTGCCTTGGTGGGAATCGGCCGATGTTTTAAAAAAAAAAAAAAAAAAAAATATATATATATATATATATATATATTAATTTAGAAAAATATTGAAAGGTTATGTTAATAAAATGGGCATTAATAAAATTGTGGATGGACGAATGATCTGGTTTCGTTTTGTATTGGAAAATAATATAAATGGGAAAAATTTGTTTAATAATTATTTTTAACCTGTATAATCTGACGAGGAATGAATCAAGGATGAGTATGAGTGGTAATAAAATCTCTGTAAAAGGGTTTAAAAAGGATGGTTTGTTATTTTGGAGTCACTAGTAGAGGAATACTCAGTTTTTTTGGGAAAAGATGCTAAAATGTGGATCATTACTTTTGGGGTAATGAAATCTCCTTGGAATATCAGTTTTAATACAAATTAGTGAAGCCTTTAAAAGATTTGAGATTTTTAGTTATAATGAAATTCTTTTTTTTTTGGCAGGTGAGGAAGTTTGTGGGTTAGATAGAAGGACTGGTATGCGCAGTGGAGAATGTCCAGGTGGAATGACTGGTGTGCGCAGTGGAGAATGTCCAGGTGGAATGACTGGTGTGCGCAGTGGAGAATGTCCAGGTGGAATGACTGGTGTGCGCAGTGGAGAATGTCCAGGTGGAATGTGTATTAAGAAATGTTCCAGAGAATTTCCTTAGAAGAACTATCAGAGAATTAAGAGGAAGTAAGTTTTACAGTTTTTCTATGAAGATTTATTGAAATAAAGGCATTTACTGAAGAAAAACTTCAGGATTTCTATTTCATTATTTCTTTGTAGAATGAAAATTTAGTGTTTGATTTAGAAACACAGTGTTCCACGTGAATATACAACACTGATGGTGTTGTAAATTCACCTCCAAAATTATGTTAACTTTTGGTTACCTCATTCAGATTCTTGAGATAAACATCTAGTCAGTTTCTGGCGGAAGAATTGAAAGAAAAGAGAATGTAAATGAAAAAAATTGTGCTAGTAACACAAGAAATTAAAAATTTCATGGGATTTTACTATGAAATATTATCTTATAATACAATTCTTACTTTTTGCGTTAATTTCTTTCTTATCTTCTTTCACTAGAGATTACTTCTATTTATTTAATGAAAGAATAAATTTCATGGGTATTACATGATAATGGAGGATTATTATAAACAGAGAATTAACCCAGGAGAGACAAGTTTGGTGTATGATCACTCACGTTTATCTTTATATTGTATGTTTGTGTTAAACGATGTTATTTTAGCGTTTAATTGATTATTTTATCAGTATTCTAATACTCAAAAATTAAATTGAGTGTACAATATTGTCCGGGAAATAACCCATGAAAGCAAAGTTGTGTGTGTGTACTCACCTAGTTGTGGTTGCAGGGGTCGAGTCATAGCTCCTGGCCCCGCCTCTTCACTGGCCGCTACTGTGTGTGTGTGTGTGTGTGTGCGTGTGTACTCACCTTCATGTACTGACAAATATGTGGTTGTAGGGGTCGATTCATAGATCTTGGCCCTGCCCCTTCGCTGGTCACTGATAAGTCCATTCTCTCCCTACCCCAAGAGCCTTGTCATACCTCTTCTTAAAGCCTGCCTCTTCTACTTCATTTTCCAGATAGTTCCACTTCCTGACAACTCTAAGATTGAAGAAATACTTCCAAATTTCCTTGTGACTCATCTGAGTTTTCAACTTCCGGTTTTATCTCCTTGTTCCTGCGTCCCATCTTCGAAACATTCTGGCCCTGTCCACTTTGTCAATTCCTCTCAGTATTTTTGTCGTTATCATGTCCCCACTATTCTATAAATCTATCTGCTTCAATATATTTATTGAAGATTGTTCTTAGTGGCACACACAAAACCTCTGCTCCTCTTTATGCTCAGGAAGAGATGTTATCTAGGTCCACCTCCTTCAAGGAATCTAATTCACCTAGGAGTTTCTTCACCTCCTCATTGGTTGTGTGAGGTGTGTCCAGCACATGCTAGTGTGCCCTACAGCCTCGGTTTGCTGAAGCCTTTCTGGCTCAAGTGTGAATACTTCCCTAAATCTTGTGCTGAGCTCAACCCATACTTCCTGCTCCCTCCTTGTGAGTTCCACTCCTTCCTTCATCTGCCTGATTATCTGGTCCTTGACTGTCGTGTTTCCCTTAATGTGACTGTATATGAACTTTAGCTTTAAATCTATTGTTATTCTCGTATTGCCGCTGGGCATCTCTCCTTATTTATGCATATTTGTTTCTAGCTCTTGGGCTCAACTCCTTGTTTTCCTGATACCTTCGCCTTTTACATATTCTCCATGCACACAGGGTTTTGGCCTCTCCACACCTCTGAGTAAGCTACGGGCTCACTCGGTCTTCCCAATGCTTCTGATGCCAATTAGTTCACACCTATCCTCTGCCTCCCTGTACTATGTGTTCACTCTCCACTGTTAACTCGCAAGGTATTTGAAACTAAGGACCACGTTATCACTAGCCCCTAGGGACACTAGTGAAAAGAGGTCCACCTTTCTAGTTCATCCTCTCCTCTGTCTCTCTGGTTATGTCCCTTACATTTTTTTTTATTAACACATAGGCCGTTTCCCACCAAGGCAGGGTGGCCCAACAAAGAAAAACTTTCTTCATCATTCACTCCATCACTGTCTTGCCAGAGGTGTGCTTACATCTCCAGGAATCAAGTCCGTCCTGCCAGTTTCCCTGAAACCCTTCATAAATGTTACCTTGTCTACACTCCAACAGCACGTCAAGTCCTAAAACCATTTGTCTATATTCGCTCCTATCTAACACGCTCACGCACGCTTGCTGGAAGTCCAAGCCCTCGCACAAAAACCTCCTTTACCCCTCCCTCCAACCTTTTCTAGGCCGACCCCTACCCCGAATTCCCTTCACTACATATTTATACACTCTCGAAGTCATTCTATTTTGTTCCATCCTCTCTATATGTCCAAACCTTCTCAATAACCCCTTCTCAACTCTCTGGATAATAGTTTTGGTAATCCTACACCTCCTCCTAATCTCCAAACTACGGATTCTTTGCATTATATTCACACACACATTGCCCTCAGACACGACATCTCCTGCCTCCAGCCTTCTCCTTGTTGCAACATTCACAACCCATGTCTCACACCCATACAAGAGTGTTGGTATAACTATACTCTCATACATTCCCTCTTAGCCTTCATGGATAAAGTTCTCTGTCTCCACAAGCTCATCAGTGCACCACTCACCTTTTTCCCCTCGTTAATTCTATGATTCACCTCATCCTTCATATACCCATCTGCTTACACATTCACTCCCAAATATCTGAACACATTCACTTCCTCCATACTCTCTCCCTCCAATCTTCCGTTATCTATTTTTTTGTTATCCTCATCACCTTACTCTTTCCTATATTCACTTTTAATTTCCTTTTTACATACCCTACCAAACTCATCTACGAACCTCTGCAACTTCTCTTCAGAATCCCCAAAAAGCACAGTGTCATCAGCAAAGAGCAACTGTGACAACTCCCACTTTGTGTTAGATTCTTTATCTTTAACCCCACACCTCTTGCCAACACCTGAGCATTCACTTCTCTTACAACTCCATCTATAAATATATTAAACAACCACGGTGACATCACACATCCCTGTCTAAGTCCTACTTTTACTGGGAAATAATGTCCCTCTCGCCTACATACTCCAAGCTGTGCCTCACTATCCTCGTAAAAGCTTTTCACCGCTTTCAATAACCTACCTCCTATTCCATACATTTGCAACATCTGCCACATTGCACCCTATCCACCCTATCATATGCCTTTTCCAAATCCATAAATGCCACAAACACTTTTTACCCTTATTTAAATATTGTTCACCTATATGTTTCACTGCAAACACTTGGTCTACACACCCCCTACCCTTCCTAAAGCCTCCTTGTTCATCCGCTATCCTGCTCTCCGTCTTACTCCTAATTCTTTCAATAATAACTCTACCATACACTTTACCAGATATACTCAACAGACTTATTCCCCTATAATTTTTACACTCTCTTTTGTACCCTTTGCCTTTATACAAAGGAACTATGTACGCTCTCTGCCAATCCCTAGGTACCTTACCCTCTTCCATACATTTATTAAATAAAAATACTGACCACTCTAAAACTATATCCCCACCTGCCTTTAACATTTCTATTTTGATCCCATCAATCCCAGCTGCTTTACCCCCTTTCATTCTACTCACGAACTTCCCCCACACTCACAACTGGTTCTTCCTCACTCCTATAAGATGTTATTCCTCCTTGCCCTATACACGAAATCACAGCTTCCCTATCTTCATCAACATTTAACAATTCCTCAAAATATTCCCTCCATCTTCCCGATACCTCTAACTCTCCATTTAATAACTCTCCTCTCCTATTTTTAACTGTCAAATCCATTTGTTCCCTAGGCTTCCTCAACTTATTAATCTCATTCCAAAACTTTTTCTTATTTTCATCAAAATTTGTTGATAATATCTCACCCACCCTCTCATTTGCTCTCTTTTTACACTGCTTTACCACTCTCTTAACCTCTCCTTTTCTCTCCATATACTCCTCCCTCCTTGCATCACTTTTACTTTGTAAGAACCTCTCATATGCTAACTTTTTCTCTCTTACTACTCTCTTTGCATCATCATTCCACCAATCGCTCTTTTTCCCTCCCTCACCCACTTTCCTATAACTACAAACTTCTGCTGAACACTCTTACTCTATATTCTTAAACTTACCCCATACCTCTTCTACCCCATTGCCTATACTCTCACTAGCCCATCTGTCCTCCAACAGTTGTTTATATCTTACCCTAACCCCCTCCTCCTTTAGTTTATAAATCTTCACTTCTCTCTTACTTGATGTTTCCATTCTCCTTGTATCCCATCTACCTTTTACTCTCACTGTAGCTACAACTAAAAAGTGATCTGATATATCTGTGACCCTTTATAAACATGTACATCCTGAAGTCTACCCAACAGTCTTTTATCTACTAATATGTAGTCCAACAAACTTCTGTCATTTCACCCTACATCATATCTTAAACATAAAGTTTTCCAGTACCACTTTTAGCATCTCTGTCCTCCACGTTTCTGGTCTCCCATGTGACTGCAGATTCTGCTAGTCAATCTCTTTCAGGTTGAAATCCACCATGATGATAAACTTTGTTCTGCATCCTCGGCTAGTGTATCCACCATCACTCTGTTGTTCTAATTGTACTTTTGTCTTGGTCGCTTACTGTTCAGTGACAGGTAGTACATCACTGCTATCACCACTTTTGGACCCCTGGTCTGAATTCAGTGTTTCTGTTATGTAGTCATCTACTCATCTTCTTCCCAGTCCTCCCATCTCAAAACTTCATAGATTTTTTTATGAGTAGTGCAATTCCTCCACTTCTGTTCTCCCTTTCTTTCCTCAGGATCTGAAATCCAGTCGGGAAGGTCACATCTGTTATCATCCCAGTGATCTTTGTCTTTGTGAGTGCTGTGATGTCCGGGGATGCCTCAATGATTCGTTCTTTCTACTCCTCACTCTTAGTTGTTATTCTTTCTGCGTTAGTGTAACATACTTTTACCTTCCTTTCCTGTACTGTATTCTGGGGTATGAGAGGGGTTGGTGCAGACTTGGGGTGTGGAAGGCAGGGCACGATATTATGGGAGACTGCTGTTATGGTTGTATTAGTCCTTGGGGGAGACTGAGGGTGTGGCATGTGGATTGTTTCTAGTTATTGTTTGGTTGGTGTTGGGTGGTAGTGGTTGATGAGAATCTGTGGGTGGGTCTATGGGCAGTTGTGTTTGGTGATGTCCCCTAGACAACGTTTGACTGTCTGCAAGGGCTGCCCTGTCTCTGCTTCCTGCCACTGGTGTCTTCTTACCCCTTTCAGTTGTTCCTGTTGTTTCGTGTTCTGTCACAGTCGAGGTACACTCACTGTTATTTCAGAGTCCTTCAACAGTGGTTTCTGTTGCAGGATCTTGCTTCGTACAATTTCTCTGGTGAATGTCAATTTGACTGGGTGATTTTTTTCCTTTCAAATAACCCCTGTCAGTTAGAAAAGTCCTACTTCTTTTATTACGATGATATTCACGATCTCTTTTACCTCCCCCTGTCTTTTTTATTGTAGGTCCTATTCACCCACCCGTCCTCTCTTGTCTTACTGCTGTCACCTTGTCATGGACCTCTAGTTGTGACACGGATTTCCCAACTGTAAATCCTTGGTGGTTGTTATTTATGAGGGCATTCCTTTCTAAGTGGTCAACACTTCTCTCCTGATAATCTTCTCCATGACTTTGCATACAATACATGTCAGTGACACTGGTCTGTAGTTTAATGTTGCGTGTCTGTCTCTTCTTTTTTAAAAATAGGTCTACTACAATTGCCATCTTCCATACCTCAGGTAATCGCGCTGTTTCGACAGATGTGTGAAGATCCTTGTTAGTGGTAGACACAGGGCCTCTGCCTCTCTCAGTACCCATGGCATTTGAGATATCTAGTTCGCTTAGCAGCCTCTTCTTACACACACCTTCTCCTCGGTTGTATGTATGTGTCCAACTAAGTGATATGTGTGTGTATGTGTGTGTGTGTGAGTGTGTATGTGTGAGTGTGTACTCACCTAATTGTACTCACCTATTGGGTTGCAGGAGTCGAGACTCAGCTCCTGGCCCTGCCTCTTCGCTGCTCTGCTACTGGGTCTCTGCTCTCCTTGCTCCATGAGCTTTATCATACCTTTCTTAAAACTATGTATGGTTCCTGCCTCCACTATATCTTTTCTAGACTATTCTACTTCCTGACTACTCTGTGGCTGAAGAAATGCTTCCTAATATCCCTTGACTCATCTGAGTCTTCAGCTTCCAGTTGTGTCCCCTTGTTTCCGTGTTCTCTCTGGAACATCCTGTCACTGTCTACCTTGTCAATTCCCCACAGTATTTTTGTATGTCGTTATCATGTCTCCTCTGACCCTTCTTTCCTCCAGTGTTGTTAGTCCTATTTCAACCTTTCTTCATAATACAGACCCCTAAGTTGTGGAACTAACCTTGTCGCAAACCTTGCACTTTCTCTAGTTTCTTTCGTGCTTGACCAGTGTGGGTTCCAGACTGGTGCTGCATATTCTAGTATGGGCCTGACGTACATGGTATACAGTATCCTGAACGATTCCTTGTTAAGGTAACGGAACGCTAATCTTAGGTTTTGCCAGTCGCCCATATGCTCCCGCAGTTATCTGTTGATGTGTGCCTCCGGAGACGTGCTTGGCGTTATACCTCACCCCAAGGTCTTTCCCTTTGCCGAGGTTTGTAGCCTTGTCCGCCTAGCTTGTACTCTGTCAGCGGTCTTCTTTGCCCTTCTCCGATCCTCATGACTTTGCATTTGGAGGGATTGAATTCGAGAAGCCAGTTGCTAGACCAGATGTCGAGCTTGTCCAGGTCGTTTGCAGCCCTGCCTGGTCCTCTTCCGATGTGATTCTCCTCATTATTTTCACATCATCCGCGAATAGAGAGACACTTCTGAGTCTATCCCGACCGTCATGTCATTTACATATACCAGGAATAACACTGGTCCTAGGATTGACCCCTGCGGTACACCGCCTGTCACAGGCGCCCACTATGATACCTGTGTGTATGTGAGTGTGTGTGTGTGTGTGTGTGTGGGTTTGTGTGTACGTGTGTGTGTGTGTGTGTGTGTGTGAGAGAGTGTACTTCACCTAGCTGTATTTACCTAGTTGTGGTTGCAGGGGTCGAGTACAGCTCCTGGCCCCTGCCTCTTCACTGGCCGCTACTGGGTCACTCTCCTAGGCCATGAGCTTTATCATACCTCTTCTTAAAGCTATGTATGGAACCTGCCTCCACTACATCGCTTCCCAAACTATTCCACTTCCCGACCATTCTGTGACTGAAGAAATACTTCCTAACATCTCTGTGATTCATCTGAATCTTCAACTTCCAACTGTGTCTCCTTGTTGCTGTGTCCCATTTCTGGAACATTCTGTCTTTGTCCACCTTGTCAATTCCTCTCAGAAATGAAATGAAATTGAAAGAAACCCTGTATTTCTTTTCCTATGCAAAATCAAAGTCGAGAACAACAAACCAGTATTGGGCCCTACTTAAACCGGATGGGTCCTACACAGATGACAGCAAGGAAATGAGTGAGTTACTTAAATCCCAGTTGACTCAGTTTTTAGCGAGCCACTAACCAGACTGAAAATCGAAAACCTAAATGATTTTTTTATGAGAGTGCCACAGAACTTGACAGACGCATGCCTTTCTGACATCACCACGACGCCAAATGACTTTGAAAAGGCAATAAATGACATCCCAATGCACTCCGCTCCAGGCCCAGACTCATGGAACTCCGTGTTCATCAAGAACTGCAGAAGCCCTATCACATGCTTTTAACATCCATGGAGAGGGAGCATGGACACTGGGATCGTCCCGCAGCACTAAAAACAAAGACATAGCCCGCTCCACAAAGGGGGCGTAAAGCAATAGCAAAGAACTACAGACCAATTGCGCTAACGTCCATATCATAAAAATCTTTGAAAGGGTTCTAAGAAGCAAGTTCGCCACCCACCTTGATACCCATCAATTGCACAACCCAGGATAGCATGGGTTTAGAGCAGGCCGTTCCTGTCTGTCCCAACTACTGGACCACTACGACAAGGTCCTGATGCTCTAGAAGATAAACAAAATGCAGATGTTATATACACAGATTTTGCAAAAGCCTTTGACAAGTGTGACCATGGTGTAATAGCACACAAAATGCGTGATAAAGGAATTATAGGAAAAGTTGATAGATGGATCTATAATTTCCTAACATGTAGAACACAAAGAGTAGTAGTCAACAGAGTAAAGTCTGAGGCAGCTACTGTGAAAAGCTCTGTTCCACAAGGCACAGTACTTGCTCCCATCCTATTCCTCACCCTCATATCAGACATTGACAGGGGATATAAGCTACAGTGCTGTGTCTTCCTTGCAGATGACACCGAATTGTATGACAGTGTCCACGGTTGAAGACACTGCAAGACTCCAAGCAGACATAAACCAAATCTTTAAATGGGCCACAGAAAACAATATGAAGTTCAATGATGAGAAATTTCAATTACTAAGATACTGAAAAAGTGAAGAAATTAAAATCTCATCGGAGTACAAAACTAATTCCAACCACAATAGAGCGAAAAACTAATGTCAAGAGACCTGGGAGTGATCATGTCAGAGGATCTCACCTTCAAGGACCTTAACAAAGTAGCAATTTGATCTGCTCGAAAATGACAGGATGGATAATGAGAACCTTCAAACCAGGGATGCAAAGCCCATGTTGACACTTTTTACAGATCGCTTGTTCTATCTAGGCTGGAATATTGTTGCACACTAACTGCACTTTTCAAGGCGGGTGAAATTGCTGACCTTGAAAATGTGCAGAGAACCTTCACCACACGCATAAGTGCGATAAACCACCTCAACTACTGGGAACGCTTTAAGTTCCTAAACCTGTACTCCTAGAACGCAGGGGGAGAGATACATTATTATATACACATGGAAAATTCGAGGGCTTAGTACCAAACTTGCACACAAAAATCACTCCCTACGAAAGCAAAAGACTCGGCAGGCGATGTAACATATCCCCAATGAAGAGCAGGGGTGCCACTAGCACGTTGAGGACAACACAATAAGTGTCGGGGCCCAAGATTATTCAACTGCCTCCCAGCATACATCAGGGGATTACCAACAAACCCCTGGCTGTCTTCAAGCAGGACTGGACAGGCACCTCAAGTCGGTACCAGATCAGCCGGGCTGTGGTTCGTACGTTGGACTGCGTGCGGCCAGCAGTAACAGCCTGGTTGATCAGGCCCTGGTCCAACGGGAGGCCTGGTCCCAGAAGGCCCCGGGGACGTTGACCCCTGGAATTCTCTCCAGGTAGACTCCAGGTATTTATATGTCGTTATAATGTCCCCCTATCTCTCCTGTCCTCCAGTGTCGTCAAGTCGATTTCCCTTAACCTCTCCTCGTAGGACATACCCCTTAGCTCCGGGACTAGTCTTGTTGCAAACCTTTGCACTTTCTCTAGCTTCTTTACGTGCTTGGCTAGGTGTGGGTTCCAAACTGGTGCTGCATACTCCAGTATGGGCCAACTTACACAGTGTACAGGGTCCTGTTCTTAGGTTTGCTAGGCGCCCATATGCTGCAGCAGTTATTTGGTTGATGTGCGCCTCAGGAGAAGTGCCTGGAGTTATACTCACCACAAGATCTTTTTCTTGATTGAGGTTTGTAGTCTCTGGCCCCCTAGACTGTACTCCGTCTGGTCTTTTTGCCCTTCCCCCAAACTTCATGACTTTGCACTTCGTGAGGTTGAACTCCAGGAGCCAATTGCTGGACCAGGCTTGCAGCCAGTTCAGATCCTTTGTAGTTTTGCTTGATCCTCGTCCGATTGAATTCTTCTCATCAACTTCACATCATCTGCAAACAGGGACACTTTGGAGTCTATTCTTTCTGTCATGTCGTTCACAAATACCAGAAACAGCACCGGTCTTAGGACTGACCCCTGTGGAACCCCACTCGTCACCGGCGCCCACTCTGACACCTCGCCACGTACCATGACTCGCTGTGGTCTTCCTGACAGGTATTCCCTGATCCATTGTAGTGCCTTCCTGTTACCCCCGCCTGGTCCTCCAGCTTCGCACTAATCTCTTGTGTGGAACTGTGTCAAACGCCTTCTTACAGTCCAAGAATATGCAATCAACCCACCCATCTCCCTCTTGTCTTACTGCTGTCACCCTGTCGTAGAACTCCAGTAGGTTTGTGTGAGGGAAAAGTCCATAGATAGAAGTGATGGAATTGTGAATTTCTGTATAAGTGCTAGTAGTGGTAGTCTGCTCGTTAGGTGGGGTAAGTATCTAGCTCCAGCTGTACCCCTCCCTTCTTCTTCCACCCGGAGAGAGGTGACTTGCTTGACTCCGGCCAAAGGATAATCGCTCGACTAACAGCTCCCGTCTCCACTGTAAGTCTTCACAGCTACTTCTGTCTTATAGTATTTTACGAGCCTCACTCGTTATTATTTTGTTATGAGCTTCACTCCTTTTTGGAGTACTTAATGTGGCTCTGCCATTGCCTTGTATTGACTAACATAATTTTGTCTCACCATTTCTTTTAAGGCCTTAAGCCTATTATAAGAATGTGTATCAGAATGTTGAGTAATTCGTGTCTTTCTCCATGTTTTAGCCATCGGCACCAGTTCGAGCCACCTGGCACAACGCTGAGGGAGATTGAAGGACCCTTCTCACACGAGTTTTTAAACTGAATCATTAATTTTATATGGTTTAGCGCTTCTTTTGATTATAATAATAATTAATTTTATACTGCCCACATCTGCAGTAACACTACCGTCCACCACAGCCACCTGAGTCACCAGCGGACCCCACCTGAGTCCCTGACTCTGTCAACATCCGTCAAACAAGTGGTTATGGCCACCGTCATCAATTAAGTGAATATCAGCAAGGAGTTCAGAAAAGTGTAGCAGCTAAGGTGTCAAGAACATCGACACGCCTAGTTTACACCTACTCTTGAATAAATTAGCTGTTGCAACGTAGTCTTATTTGTCTATTTTTATTTTTCATTTTTATTCATGATAGGGTTTGTTTACTATTCATGTTTAAGTTTTTATTATTTCATAAATCTTACTATTTAATAAAGTGATTATTTTCTTGTTATTTTGTCTTTTTTCTATTCTTCGTAATTTTCCTAAGGAGGAAACGAGCATTGGTTCATCTTGGGGCTGAGTTAAGCCTTCACAGTTTGTGACACAGGATTTCCCGTCCCTGAAACCGTGTTGGCCGTCGTTGATGAGATCATTCCTTTCTAGGTGCTCCACCACTCTTTTCCTGATTATCTTCTCCATGATCTTGCAAACTATACATGTCAGTGACACTTATCTGTAGTTTAGAGTATCGTTCCTGTCTCCTTTTTTAAAAATTGGAACTACATTTGCTGTCTTCCATACCTCAGGTAGTTGCCCTGTTTCGATAGATGTGTTGAAAATTGTTGTTACAGGTACACACAGCTCCTCTGCTCCCTATCTCAGGACCCATGGTGAGATGTTATCCGGCCCCATCGCCTTTGATGTATCTAGCTCGCTTAGTAGCCTCTTCACTTCCTCCTCAGTTGTGTGTATTGTGTCCAGCACCTGATGGTGTACCCTACCTCTCCTCCTTTCTGGAGGCCCCTCTATCTCCTCTGTGAACACCTCTTTGAATATCTGGTTGAGCTCCTCACACACTTCGCGGTCATTTCTTGTGACCTCCCCTCCTTCCTTCCTCAGCCTGATCACCTGGTCCTTGACTGTTGTTCTCCTCCTGATGTGGCTGTACAACAGCTTTGGGTCAGATTTGGCTTTTGCTGCTATGTCATTCTCGTACTGTCTTTGGGCCTCCCTTCTTACTTGTGCATAATCATTTCTGGCTCTACGACTGCTCTCCTTATTCTCCTGTGTCCTTTACCTTCTGTACCTCTTCCATTCCCTGGCACACTTGGTATTGGCTTCCCTGCACCTTTGGGTGAACCATGGGCTCATCCTGGCTTTTTCGCTTCTCCTGTTACCCTTGGGTATAAACCTCTCCTCAGCTTCCTTGCAAATTGTTATCATATATTCCATCATCTCGTCTACTGACTTCCCTGCCAGCTCTCTGTCCCACTGAACTCCGTGCAGGAAGTTCTTCATGCCCATGTAGTCACCTTTCTTGTAGTTTGGCTTCATTCGTGCAGCCCTTCCTGCTTTCCCCTCCATTTGTAACTCTACTATGTATTCGAAGCGTAGAACCATATGATCACTGGCCCCCAAGGGGGCTTTCATGTGTGATGTCCTCAATATCTGCACTACTCAGGGTGAATACTAGGTCCAGTTTCGCTGGTTCGTCCAATCCTCTCTCTCTGGTAGTGTCCCTTACGTGTTGGTACATGAGATTTTACAGGACCACCTCCAGCATCTTAGACCTCCACGTGTCTTGGCCCCCATGTGGCTCTAAGTTCTCCCAATCGATTTCCTTATGGTTGAAGTCACCCATGATCAGTAGCTTCGCCCTGCTCACTCGAGCCCTTCTGGCCACTTCGGCCAGTGTGTCAATCATCGCTCTATTACTCTCATCATACTCCTGCCTTGGCCTCCTGCTGTTCTGTGGTGGGTTATACATCACTGCAATTACCACCTTGGGACCTCCAGACTGTAGTGTTCCTACTATGTAATCCCCAGCTTCTCCTCTGTCTCCTCTCTCCAGCTCGTCAAAATCCCATTGGTTTTTGATCAGCAATGCCACTCCTCCAACCCCTCTGTTCCCTTTGTCTTTCCTCAGGATCTGGTATCCCATTGGAAAGATGGCATCTGTTATCATACCTGTGACTTGGTTTCTGTGAGAGCTATTATGTCCGGTGATGCCTCTTTGACTCTTTCGTGCCACTCCTACTTATTTGTTATTCCATCAGCATTGGTGTACCATACCTTCAGTTTCCTCTCTAACACTGTGTTTTGGGGGATCTGTGGGGGTGGGGGACCTGGCGGTGTACTGTGGGATTCTATAGTGGAGTGTTGGGTGGGGGTGTGGGTTGTAGTTTGTGTTGGGATAGTGTGCTTGGTTGATGGGTGTTGTGGATGGTTCTGTGTGTGGTTGCTCTTGTTGCTCTGCCCTGCTCTGGTTGTCTTCTACTGATTCTGTCCTTGTCTCTCCTCCCATCTCCTTCCGTTTTTGTGCCCTCTCCCTCAGCTGCTGTCTTTCTGTTTTTGTTCTGTCTCAGTCTAGGAACACCCTCTTGTAGCCTTCTGTTCCCTTCAATCGTGGTTTCTCTTGGAGGATTCTGTCCCGCACTGCTTCCGTCCTGAGAATCAGCTTGAGCGGTCGATTTCTCCCCTTCGTGTAATCCTCTATTCTCTGAAAATTTACAATCTCGGACATGTCTTCTTCGCCTATTGCTTTGAGTGTGTTCTGTGTGTGTGTGTGTACTTACCTAGTTGTACTCACCTAGTTGTGGTTGCAGGGGTCGAGTCACAGCTCCTGGCCCCGCCTCTTCACTGGCCGCTACTGGGTCACTCTCCCTGCGCCATGAGCTTTATCATACCTCTGCTTAAAGCTATGAATGGAGCCTGCCTCCACTACATCGCTTCCTAAACTATTCCACTTCCCGACCACTCTGTGACTGAATAAATACTTCCTAACATCTCTTTGATTCATCTGAGTCTTCAACTTTTAACTGTGTCCCCTTGTTGCTGTGTCTCATCTCTGGAACATTCTGTCTCTGTCCACTTTGTCAATTCCTCTCAGTATCTTATATGTTGTTATCATGTCCCCCCTATCACTCCTGTCCTCCAGTGTCGTCAGGTCGATTTCCTTTAACCTCTCCTCGTAGGACATACCCCTTACCTCTGGGACTAGTCTTGTTGCAAACCTTTGCACTTTCTCGAGCTTCTTCACGTGCTTGGCTAGGTGTGGGTTCCAAACTGGTGCTGCATACTCTAGTATGGGCCTAACGTACACAGTATACAGGGTCCTGAACGATTCTTTATTAAAATGTCAGAATGCTGTTCTTAGATTTGCTAGGCACCCATATGCTGCAGCAGTTACTTGGTTGATGTGCACCTCAGGAGATGTTCCTGGTGTTATACTCACCCAAGATCTTTTTCCTTGATTGAGGCTTGCAGTCTCTGGCCCCGTAGACTGTACTCCGTCTGCGGTCTTCTTTGCCCTTCCACAATCTTCATGACTTTGCACTTGGTGGGGTTGAACTCCAGGAGCCAATTGCTGGACCAGGCTTGCAGTCTGTCCAGATCCCTTTGTAGTTCTGCCTGGTCCTCGTCCGATTGAATTCTTCTCATCAACTTCACATCATCTGCAAACAGGAACACTTCGGAGTCTATTCCTTCCGTCACAAATACAAGAAAAAGCACTGGTTCCAGGACTGACCCCTGTGGAACCGCACTCATCACCAGCGCCCACTCTGACACCTCGCTCCTCCCTGTCGCCCGACACTGTGATGGATGTAGGTGTCAGCCAGTGTCGACACACAGGTATAGTCCTATGCTAAGAGCTTGCCATTCTTCCAAGGATAGATGGTGATTCCGTCGGGGTGGTTTGCTGGGTTGTGGGCATTGTTGGCTGCTAGTGATCGAGGCTCTCTCTCAGCTGGGCATCCAGCTGTAGCAAGGGTTCTCTTTTTGATGTCGTTGACTTCATTGTATCTTGCATTCCAGACCTTGGTTTTGGAACAGTTAAGACCATGTAGACCATATTGGTCGGCTTGCGCATCACCACAAATGCATGTATATTCCTTGTGAATAGGGGCAGCAAGGCGCAGAGCCACTGCAATACAAAGGATCTTAGGGCTGAGGCGTGTTCCCATGGATGAAATCAGAACTGTTTGGAAGAAGTCCCCAGAGTGATGTGCACTCACAGCTAGGAGACGGGCAGTCTCCCTGTCTGATGTGTGTGTGTGAGTGTGTACTCACCTCACCTAATTGTGGTTGCAGGGGTTGAGACTCGGCTCCTGGCCCCGCCTCTTCGCTGTCTGCTACTGAGTCGCTGCTTTCCCTGCTCCATGATCTTTATCATACCTTTTCATAAAACTATGTATGGTTCCTGCCTCTACTATATCTTTCTCTAGACTATTCCACTTCCTGACTACTCTGTGCATGAAGAAATGCTTCCTAACATCCCTTTGACTCATCTGAGTCTTCAGCTTCCAGTTGTGGCCCCTTGTTTCTTTGTTACCTCTCTGGAACATCCTGTCACTGTCTACCTTATCGATTCCACGCAGTATTTTGTATGTCGTTATCATGTCTCCTCTGACCCTTCTTTCCTCCAGTGTTGTTAGTCCTATTTCCCTCAACATTTCTTCATAGGACAGACCCCTGAGTTGTGGAACTAACCTTGTCGCAAACCTTTGCACTTTCTCTAGTTTCTTTACGTGCTTGACCAGGTGTGGGTTCCAGAATGGTGCTGCATATTCTAGTATGGGCCTGACGTACACGGTGTACAGTGTCTTGAACGATACCTTGTTAAGGTAACGGAACGCTAATTTTAGGTTTGACAGTCGCTCATATGCTGCCGCAGTTATCTGGTTGATGTGTGCCTCCGAAGACGTGCTTGGCGTTATACTCAACCCCAAGGTCTTTCTCCTTTGCTGAGGTTTGTAGCCTTTGTCCGCCTAGCATGTACTCTGTCAGCGGACTTCTTTGCCCTTCTCCGATCTTCATGACTTTGCATTTGGTGGGATTGAATTCGAGAAGCCAGTTGCTAGACCAGATGTCAAGCTTGTCCAGGTCTGTTTGAAGTCCTGCTTGGTCCTCTTCCGATGTGATTCTCCTCATTAATTTCACATCATCTGCGAACAGAGACACTTCTGAGTCTATCCCGTCCGTCATGTCATTTACATATACCAAGAATAACTCTGGTACTAGGACTGACCCCTGCGGTACACCGCTCGTCACAGGCGCCCATTGTGATACCTAATCACGCACCATGACCCGTTGTTGCCTCCCTGTGAGGTACTACGTGATCCATTCCAGTGCCCTTCCTGTTATACATACTTGTTCTTCCAACTTCTTTACTAATCTCATGTGAGGAACTGTGTCGAAGGCCTTCCTGAAGTCCAGGAAAATGCAATCAACCCACCCTTCTCTCTCTTGCCTTACCTCTGTTACTTTTTCATAGAACTCTAGGAGTTTGTTACACAGGATTTGCCTTCCCGGAATCCGTGCTGTCTGGTGTTTATTATCCTGTTCAGCTCGATGGTGCTCTACCATTCATTTCCTGATGATTTTCTCCAGGACTTTGCACACTATACACGTAAGTGACACCGGTCTATAGTTTAGTGCCTCTTTCCTGTCTCCTTTTTAAAGATGGGGACTACGTTGGCCTTCCACTCAGGTAGCTGCCGTTTCAGGGTATTCCATACCTCAGGTAGCTGCCCAGTTTCAAGGGATGTGTTGATATTAATCCTTGGTACACCCGTCCTGTCTACCCAGCTGCCTTCCTTCCTCCACTTGAATACTTCCTTAAACTTCAAGTTGAGCTCCTCACATACCTCTTGATCGTACTTGTGAGTTCCCATCTTCTCTCCTCAGCCTTATCACCTGGTCCTTGACTGTTGTCTTCCTTCTGATGTGACTGTACATCAGTTTTTGGTAGGACTAAACTTTCGATGCTATGTCATTTTTGTACTGTTTCTGGGCCTCCCTCCATACCTGTGCATACTCGTTTCTAGCTCTTCTATTAATATCTTTGTTTAGTTGGGTTCTTTGCCTTCTGTATCTTTTCCATTCTCTGACACTCTGAGTCTTTGCCTCCCTGCACCTTTGGGTAAACCAGGGGCTCTTTCTGGCCTTCCGTTTAATCTTTTCCTCTGGGTATAAACCGTTCCTCTGCCTCCTTGCACTTTGCCCCTACGTATTCCATCATTTCATTTATTGTCTGTCCGTCCATTTCCTTTCCCACTGAACCTCCTGCAGGAAATTCCTCATGCCTGTGTAGTTTCTCTTTAAAGTCTGGTTTGTCTCTTTCGGTACCGTTTTCCATCTCCACCTGTAGCTCTACAATGTACTCAAAGCTCAGCACCATATGGTCACTGGCTCCCAGGGGGCTCTCGTGTGTTATGTCTTCAATATCTGAGCTGTTCAGGGTGAATACAAGGTCCAGTCTTGCTGGTTCATCTTCTCCTCTCTCTCTCTGGTCGTGTCCCTGACATGTTGGTGCATCAGGTTTTCCAGTACCACGTATATCATCTTGGCTCTCCAAGTTTCTGGACCCCCACGTGGGTCTTGGTTCTCCCAGTCGATCTCCTTGTGGTTGAAATCGCCCTGACCAGTAGCTTCGCTCTGCTCATGTGCGCTTTTCTTTCCACCTCCGCCAGAGTGTCCACCATCGCTCTGTTGTTCTCATCATATTCCTCACCTGTCCTCCTGCACTTCTGTGGTGGGTTATACATCACTACAATGACTATTTTGTGCTCCCCAGACAGGATGGTACCTACTATGAAGTCCCTTTCTCTACACACCTCCATTCCTTCCATTTCCTCGAATCTCCAACGGTTCCTTACAAGCAGTGCGACCCCTCCTTCCCTCCTGCTCCTATCTTTCCTCAGGATCTGATATCCCTGTGGGAAGATTGCATCTGTTACTGTCTCATTTAGTTTAGTTTCTGTGACAGCTATGATGTCTGGGGACACCTCACCCATTATTTCATTCCACTCTTCATACTTATTTGTAATTCCATCCGCGTTTGTGTACCAAACCTTCAACCTTGTTTCCAATACTGTGGCCCTGGAGAGATTTTGGTGGGTTGGGGGGGGCAGGGTGCCAATAGGGGGTTGCAGCATGGGTGTTGGGGATTGTATGGTTGGGGTATGGGTTGGTGGGGTGGAGTTTGTGGTGGGGGTGGGGTAGCTGTTATGGTGGGTTTTGGGTTGCTGGGGTGGGGACAGGGGACTGTTGAGTGTGTGTGGTGTTAAAGTGTATGGTTGTAGTGGGGTTTTTGTGATTTGAGGCCCGCCGTGGGTACTTCCAGTGTGTGTGTTTGTCCTGCTTGTGCTTGGTGTCCTCCGTGTCTCGCTGTCTCTTCTCTCTCCTCTCTTTGCCTTCTTATCTTCTCCTTCAGGGCCTCCCTTTCTTCCTGCGTTCTGTCCCGATCTAGGTATACATTCCGGTACCCCTGATTCGTCCTCAGCCATGCTTTCTCTTGCAGGATCGTGGTGCGGGCTGATTCTGCCTTGAAGATTACCGTGAGAGGTCGATTTCTTCCCCTTGTGTACCACCCAATTCTCCGAAAATTTGTCACTTGGGACGTGTCTCCCTCTATTGCTAGCATGATACCTTTGAACCTTTCTTTCTCCTCCTGTTTTCTTCTGCCGTGGGTGTCCCCTTCGACTTCCTTCAGGCCATAGATAAAGATCAACTTCTCCCTTTCCTCCTCCCACTGTGTCTCCCATTGCTTCGTCAGAGATGCATTAGCCTCTCCCAGTGCTGTCATGGTTGTATCTCCCTTGTTTCTTTGTGTGACCGGCCTGCTCATACGTCCCTGTCCGCTGCAGTGTGTTGTTGGGGTCTCCGCGTTTAGTGTGTCTGCTGCTTTGTCTACCCTCTCATGTGTTGTTACTGTGCTCTCATTCGTTGTTACTGTGGTGCTCTTCTTGTCCCTGTCTGCTCCTTATATATCCCTCTCGTGTGTTGTTAGTATCCTGCTTGTCTTGCTTAGGGCCCCACATGTGTCTGCCAGTGCCTGTGCATACAAGAGTTCTCCTTTTTTCTCCTCATTCCCTTTATCTGTGTCTGGTGCACAAGCTGCAAGTGCTGTTTCTGGCCAGATACTTTTGTCTCTATTCTGTGACAGTCCCTGCAGCCTCACTTCTAAGATCTGGATCTTGGCTTCTGCTTTTTTGACTTGCATTTCCCATTTTCTACTCTCCTCAGCTATCCTCTTCTCCATTCCCTCACTGATCACCAATATCTTCCTCTCCCATTAATTTTCCCTTTTATTGAGTTCCTCCTCGGTGATCACCAATATCTTCCTCTCCCATTCCTTTTCCCTTTTGATGAGTTCCTCCTCCCACTGTGGCCTTCCCGGATCTGCCATCATCCTCCTTGTTGACACCCCTCTCCCTGAGCTGCCCATATTCCCACGGTGTGACCTTGTGGATGTATTGAGAGTATCAGAATAAGGGAGAAAGAAGAGGGATAGGGAAGGGGGTGAGGGAGAAAGGAGAAATGATAGGGAAGGGGGTGAGGGGGAGAGAGATAGCTTAGAGGAAGTGTGGAAGAGGGTGGATAGAGAGATAGAGAGAGAGAGAGGGAGAGGGAGAGAGGGAGGTAGAGAGATAGAGAGAGAGATAGGTAGAGAGATAGAGAGAGAGTAGGTAGAGGGAGAGAGAGGTAGGTAGAGGGAGAGAGAGGTAGGTAGAGGGAGGGAGAGAGAGGGGGAGAGAGGGAGAGGGGGAGTGAGAGAGAGAGAGAGAGGTAGGGAGAGGGAGAGGGAGAGAGAGAGAGGGGAGGGAGGGAGAGAGAGGGAGATAGAGGATAGAGAGGAAGATAGAGAGGGAGAGAGAGAGAGAATGTGTGTGTGTGAGGGGAAAGGGAGGGAGAGAGCGAGGGGAGATAGATTTTCAGAAAGTTTGGACTACTATCCTAATATTATGCTAGAATTTTGCTGGTACTATTTCTATAAACGAATTAATACTAAGCTAAGCTAAGACAAGCCCAATTGATGGTTTGCAAGAGGGAGAGGGAGAAAGAGAGAAGAAGGGAGAGAGAGAGATAGAGGGAGAGAGAGAGAGATGGAGGAAGAGGGAGAGAGGGTATAGAGGAGGGAGGTATAGAGGGAGAGAGGGTATGAGGGAGATAGGGTATAGAGGGGGAGAGAGAGAGATATAGGGAGAGAGAGATGGAGGAAGAGGGAGAGAGGGTATAGAAGGAGAGGGAGAGAGAGAGAGAGAGAGAGAGAGGAGGGAGGTGTGTGAGGGAGAGAGGGAGGGAGAGGGTGGAGTGTTAGTCTGGAAGGGTCGGAGGGGGAGGGACTGTCGTGTGTGTGTACTCACCTAATTATACCCACCTAATTGTGGTTGCAGGGGTCGATACTTAGCTCCTGGCCCCGCCTCTTCACTGATCACTACTGGGTCCGCTCTCTCCCTGCTCCATGAGCTTTATCATACCTCGTCTTAAAGCTATGTATGGTTCATGCCTCCACTCCATCACTTGCTACACTATTCCACTTCCTGACTACTCTATGGCTGAAGAAATACTTCCTAACATCCCTTTGACTCATCTGAGTCTTCAACATCCAATTGTGACCCCAAGTTTCTGTGTCTCCTCTCTGGAACATGCTGTCTCTATCCACCTTGTCTATTCCACGCAGTATTTTGTATGTCATTATCATGTCTCCCCTAACTCTCCTGTCCTCCAGTGTTGTCAGGCCGATTTCCCTTAACCTTTCTTCGTAGGACATTCCACTTAGCTCTGGAACTAATCTTGTACAAGGTATGGGTTCCAAACTGAAACTGGTGCTGCATACTCCAGTATGGGCCTGACGTACACGGTGTACAGTGTCTTAAACTATTCCTTACTAAGGTATCGGAACGCTATTCTCAGGTTTGCCAGGCGCCCGTATGCTGCAGCAGTTATCTGGTTGATGTGTGCTTCCGGATACATGCTTGGTGTTATACTCACCCCAAGATCTTTCTCCTTGAGTGAGGTTTGCAGTCTTTGGCCACCTAACCTAAATTCTGTCTGCGGTCTTCTTTGCCCTTCCCCGATCTTCATGACTTTACATTTGGCGGGGTTAAATTCGAGAAACCAGTTGCTGGACCAAGTGTCCAGCATGTCCAGGTCTCTTTGAAGTCCTGCCTGATCCTCATCTGATTTAATTCTCCTCATTAACTTCACATCATCTGCGAACAGGGACACTTCTGAGTCTATCCCTTCCGTCATGTCATTCACATATACCAAAAACAGCACTGGTCCTAGGACTGACCCCTGTGGAACCCCGCTCGTTACAGGCGCCCACTGTGATACCTCGTCATGTACCATGACCCGTTGTTGCCTCCCTGTCAGGTATTCTCTGATCCATTGCAGTGCCCTTCCTATTATACACGCCTGATCCTCTAACTTCTGCACTAATCTCATGTGAGGAACTGTGTCGAAGGCCTTCCTGCAGCCCAAGGAAATGCAATCAACCCACCCCTCTCTCTCGTGTTTTACTTCTGTTACTTTGTCATAGAACTCCAGAAGGTTTGTGACACAGCACTTGCCTTCCATGAATCCGTGCTGGTTGTCATTTATAATCTTGTTCCATTACAGGTGCTCCACCATTCTCCTCCTGATAATCTTCTCCATGACTTTGCACACTATACACGTAAATGACACTGGTCTATAGTTTAGTGCCTCGTTTCTGTCTCCTTTCTTAAAAATGGGAACTACATTTACCTTCTTCCATACCTCAGGTAGCTGTCCAGTTTCAAGGTATGTGTTGAAGATTGTGGTTAGTGGCACACACAGAATCTCTGCTCCATCTCTAAGGACCCACGGGGAGATGTTGTCTGGTCCCATCGCCTTTGAGGTATCAAGGTCACTGAGCAACTTCTTCACCTCCTCCTTAGTTGTGTGTATGTCATCCAACACTTGGTATATTCCTTGTTGGTGTCCCACTCTGTACTGTCTTCCCAGAGTCCTTCCTGCCTCCACTGTAAATACCTCCTTAAATCTCGTGTTGAGCTCCTCACATACCTCTTAATCATTTCTTCTGAGCTCCCCACCTTCTTTCCTCAGCCTGATCACCTGGTCTTTGACTGTTGTCTTCCTCCTAATGTGACTGTACAGAAGTTTCAGGTCAGACTTGACTTTCGATGCTATGTCACTTTCGTACTGTCGCTGGGCCTCCCTCCTTATCTGTGCATACTCGTTTTTGGCTCTACGACTAATCTCTTTATTTTCCTGGGTCCTTTGTCTTCTGTACTTTTTCCATTCTCTAGTGCATTTAGTCTTTGCCTCCCTGCACCTTTGGGTAAACCAAGGGCTCGTTCTGGACTTCCCACTATTTCTGTTGCCCTTGGGAACAAACCTTTCCTCTGTTTCCTTGCATTTTTTTGTTATGTATTCCATCATTTTGTTTACTGACTTTCCTTTCATGTCTCTGTCCCACTGAACCTCCTGCAGGAAGTTCCTCATACCCGTGTAGTCCCCCCTTTTATAGTTTGGCTTTTCCCTTTCAACTCCTGTTACCCTCTCCACTTGTAACTCTACTAAGTACTCAAAGCCTAGAACCACGTGGTCACTGGCTCCCAAGGGCCTCTCATATGTGATGTCCTCAATGTCTGAACTGTTCAGGGTGAACACGAGGTCCAGCCTTGCTGGTTCGTCTCTCCTCTCTCTCTCTGGAAGTGTCCCTGACATGTTGGTGCATTAGGTTTTCCAGTACCACATCCATCATCTTGGCTCTCAATGTTTCTGGATCCCCATGTGGCTCCAGATTTTCCCAATCGATCTCCCTGTGGTTGAAATCGCCCATAACCAGTAATTTTGTTCTGCTCAAGTGAGCTCTTCTTGCCACCTAAGCCAGTGTGGCCACCATTGCTCTGTTGCTCTTTTCATATTCCTCTCTTGGCCTCCTGCAGTTCTGTTGTGGGTTATACATCACTGCAATGACTACCTTATGTTCCCCAGACTGAATTGTAACTACTATGTAGTCCCTTTCACTAATCACGTCCATGCCTTCCATTTCCTCAAATTTCCATCGGTTTCTTACGAGCAGTGCGACCTCTCCTCCCCCTTTACTCCTTCTATCTTTCCTCAGGATCTGATATCCCAGTGGGAAGACTGCGTCTGTTATTGCCTCAGTGAGTTTCGTTTCTGTGACTGCTATGATGTTTGGGGACTTCTCATTGATTCTTTCATTCCACTCCTCATATTTATTCGTTATTCCATCTTTCTACAAGAGTGATGGACTGAACACATCGATTCCAGGCTGAGGGACTGATTACCTCAAACTCCTCCTCTTCTTACCTGTTTCTACTTTGTATTGGACTGATGAAGCCACTGTGTGGCGAAACGTTTCCTTAATAAAGATTCTCATAAGTTGCATAAGTGTCTCAATCTTCAACTTGTGGTTTTTCAAAACCATTTATCACACACACAAGATAGTTTTATATACCTTCGCTCTCTAAGACGCTGGTAAATACATTCACTACCTGAAGTCTACCTGGAGAGAATTCCAGGGGTCAACGCCCCCGCGGCCCGGTCTGTGACCAGGCCTCCTGTTGGACCAGAGCCTGATCAACCAGGCTGTTACTGCTGGCCGCACGCAGTCCAACGTACGAACCACAGCCCGGATGATCAGGTACACTATGCGATAATATGCTTGCATATCCTTCTGTTCACTGGCTGTCTAAATGCTGAACTTTTGTATTTGATATATCATTAAAATGTATTTTATAGGGCATTGCGATGCATACCCGGGCAGTTACCTGCAACAGGCTATCATACCCAGACAGTCATCTGCTACACAATGCCATACTTTTCCAATAAATTTTAAGGTGCCCGGGCATTCGTCATATCAGTATGATGATACCCACCTCTCACACAGTCAGCATGATAACCCGTAACAACTCTGTCCCATCATGTGTATTATCCTGTGTAATATTATCGTGTGTAATGTTATCGTGTGTAATATTATCGTGTGTAATGTTATCGTGTGTAATGTTATCGTGTGTAATGTTATCGTGTGTAATGTTATCGTGTGTAATGTTATCCTGTGTAATATTATCGTGTGTAATGTTATCCTGTGTAATATTATCGTATGTAATATTATCGTGTGTAATGTTATCGTGTGTAATGTTATCGTGTGTAATGTTATCGTGTGTAATATTATCGTGTGTAATGTTATCGTGTGTAATATTATCGTGTGTAATGTTATCGTGTGTAATGTTATCGTGTGTAATGTTATTGTGTGTAATGTTATCGTGTGTAATGTTATTGTGTGTAATGTTATCGAGTGTAATGTTATTGTGTGTAATGTTATTGTGTGTAATGTTATTGTGTGTAATGTTATCGAGTGTAATGTTATCGTGTGTAATGTTATCGTGTGTAATGTTATTGTGTTTAATGTTATCGTGTGTAATGTTATTGTGTGTAATGTTATCGAGTGTAATGTTATCGTGTGTAATGTTATTGTGTGTAATGTTATCGTGTGTAATGATATTGTGTGTAATGTTATTGTGTGTAATATTATCGTGTGTAATGTTATCGAGTGTAATGTTATTGTGTGTAATGTTATCGTGTGTAATGTTATTGTGTGTAATGTTATCGTGTGTAATGTTATTGTGTGTAATGTTATCGTGTGTAATGTTATTGTGTGTAATGTTATCGTGTGTAATGTTATCGTGTGTAATGTTATCGAGTGTAATGTTATCGAGTGTAATGTTATTGTGTGTAATGTTATCGTGTGTAATGTTATTGTGTGTAATGTTATTGTGTGTAATGTTATCGAGTGTAATGTTATCGTGTGTAATGTTATTGTGTGTAATGTTATCGTGTGTAATGTTATTGTGTGTAATGTTATCGAGTGTAATGTTATTTTGTGTAATGTTATTGTGTGTAATGTTATTGTGTGTAATGTTATCGTGTGTAATGTTATCGAGTGTAATGTTATCGAGTGTAATGTTATTGTGTGTAATGTTATCGTGTGTAATGTTATTGTGTGTAATGTTATTGTGTGTAATGTTATCGAGTGTAATGTTATCGTGTGTAATGTTATTGTGTGTAATGTTATCGAGTGTAATGTTATCGTGTGTAATGTTATCGAGTGTAATGTTATTGTGTGTAATGTTATTGTGTGTAATGTTATTGTGTGTAATGTTATCGTGTGTAATGTTATCGTGTGTAATGTTATCGTGTGTAATGTTATTGTGTGTAATATTATCGTGTGTAATGTTATCGTGTGTAATGTTATTGTGTGTAATATTATCGTGTGTAATGTTATCGTGTGTAATGTTATCGTGTGTAATGTTATTGTGTGTAATATTATCGTGTGTAATGTTATTGTGTGTAATGTTATCGTGTGTAATGTTATCGTGTGTAATATTATCGTGTGTAATATTATCGTGTGTAATATTATCGTGTGTAATGTTATCGTGTGTAATGTTATCGTGTGTAATGTTATCGTGTGTAATGTTATCGTGTGTAATATTATCGTGTGTAATGTTATCGTGTGTAATGTTATCGTGTGTAATGTTATCGTGTGTAATGTTATCGTGTGTAATGTTATCGTGTGTAATGTTATCGTGTGTAATATTATCGTGTGTAATGTTATCGTGTAATGTTATCGTGTGTAATGTTATCGTGTGTAATATTATCGTGTGTAATGTTATCGTGTGTAATATTATCGTGTGTAATGTTATCGTGTGTAATGTTATCGTGTGTAATGTTATCGTGTGTAATGTTATCGTGTGTAATGTTATCGTGTGTAATATTATCGTGTGTAATGTTATCGTGTGTAATATTATCGTGTGTAATGTTATCGTGTGTAATGTTATCGTGTGTAATGTTATCGTGTGTAATGTTATCGTGTGTAATGTTATCGTGTGTAAATATTATTGTATACTGGGAGAGAGTTTCGGGGGTCAACGCCCCCGCGGCCCGGTCCGTGACCAGGCCTTGTAGTTGATCAGTCTGATCAACCAGGCTGTTACTGCTTGTCGCGCGCAAACCGATGTGCGAACCACAGCATGTCTTTTCAGGTACTGACTTTAGGTGCTTGCGCAGCTCCTTGAAGACAGCCAGGGGTCTATTGGTAATCCCCTTATGTATACTGTTAGGCAGTAGAACAGTCTTATGTCTCTGACGCTTACTGTGTTGTCTCTTAGCGTACTCGTAGCGCCCCTGCGGCTTTTCATTGAGGGGATGCTGTACCGCCTGCGGCTTTTCATTGAGGGGATGCTGTACCGCCTGCGGCTTTTCATTGAGGTGATGCTGCATCGCCTGCGGCTTTTCATTGAGAGGATGCTGTACCGCCTGTGGCTTTTCATTGAGGTGATGCTGCACCGCCTGCGGCTTTTCATTGAGGGGATGCTGTACCGCCTGCGGCTTTTCATTGAGGTGATGCTGTACCGCCTGCGGCTTTTCATTGAGGGGATGCTGTACCGCCTGCGGCTTTTCATTGAGGGGATGCTGTACCGCCTGCGGCTTTTCATTGAGGGGATGCTGTACCGCCTGCGGCTTTTCATTGAGGGATGCTGTACCGCCTGCGGCTTTCATTGAGGATGCTGTACCGCCTGCGGCTTTTCATTGAGGAGATGCTGCACCGCCTGCGGCTTTTCATTGAGGGGATGCTGTACCGCCTGCGGCTTTTCATTGAGGGGATGCTGTACCGCCTGCGGCTTTTCATTGAGGAGATGCTGTACCGCCTGCGGCTTTTCATTGAGGGATGCTGTACCGCCTGCGGCTTTTCATTGAGGGGATGCTGTACCGCCTGCGGCTTTTCATTGAGGGGATGCTGCACCGCCTGCGGCTTTTCATTGAGGGGATGCTGCACCGCCTGCGGCTTTTCATTGAGGGGATGCTGCACCGCCTGCGGCTTTTCATTGAGGTGATGCTGTACCGCCTGCGGCTTTTCATTGAGGGGATGCTGTACCGCCTGCGGCTTTTCATTGAGGGGATGCTGCACCGCCTGCGGCTTTTCATTGAGGGGATGCTGTACCGCCTGCGGCTTTTCATTGAGGGATGCTGACCGCCTGCGGCTTTTCATTGAGGGATGCTGTACCGCCTACGGCTTTTCATTGAGGGGATGCTGCACCGCCTGCGGCTTTTCATTGAGGGGATGCTGTACCGCCTGCGGCTTTTCATTGAGGGGATGCTGTACCGCCTGCGGCTTTTCATTGAGGGGATGCTGTACCGCCTGCGGCTTTTCATTGAGGGGATGCTGCACCGCCTGCGGAGTCCTTTGCTTTCGAAGGGAGTGATTTTCGTGTTCAGATTTGGGATTACTTCCTCTAGGATTTTCCAGGTGTATATTATCATGTATTTTTCTCGCCTGCCTTCCAGGGACTACAAATAAAGGGACTTTAACCGTTCCCAGTAATTTAGGTGCTTTATCATATTTATACGTGCCGTGAAAGTTCTCTGTATATTCTCCAGGTCTGAAATTTCGCCAGCCTAGAAAGGGGCCGTTAGTGTACAGCAATATTCCAGCCTAGAGGGAACAAACTATTTGAAGATAATCATCATGGGCTTGTCATCCCTAGTTTTGAAGGTTCGTATTATTCATCCTATCATTTTCCTAGCAGATGTGGTACATACATTGTTGTGATCTTTAAAAGTGAGATCCTCTAACATTATCACTCCCAGGTCCTTCACATTAGTTTCTCCCTCTATTGTGTGATTGGAATTTGTTTTATACACCGATTCAGTTTTAATTTCCTCAAGTTTTTCATATCAGAGTAATTGAAATTTCATTGAGCTTCATATTGTTTCCACGGCCCATTTAAAGATTTGGCTGATGTCCTCGTAGAGACTTGCAATGTCTTCGATTTATGACACTGTCATGCAAATTCGAGTGTCATCCGCAAAGGAAGACACTGTGCTGTGTCTTACATCTCTATGTCAGATATGAGGATGAGGAACAGGATGGGAGCGAGTACTGTGCCTTGTGGAACAGAGCTTTAGAATGTAGCCGCCTCTGACTTTACTCTGGTTTCTATTACTCTTTGTGTTCTATTTGTTAGGAAGTTTTAAATCCATCTAACAACTATTCCAGTTATTCTTTTATCACGCATTTTGTGCGCTATTACACTATAATCTCACTTGTCGAAGGCTTTCTCAAAGTCTGTGTATATTGTGCATACCCCGTGGCCTGGTGGCTAAAGCTCTCGCTTCACACGGCGAGGGTCTGGGTTCAATTCCCAGCGAGGGTGGAAACATTGGACGTGTTTCCTTACACCTGTTGTCTATGTTCCCCGTCAGTAAAATAGGTACCTGGGTGTTAGTCGACTGGTGTGGGTCGCATCCTGGGACAAAACTGACCTAATTTGCCCGAAATGCTCAGCATAACAAGGGGCTTTCTATATAGTAGTATATCCTTGATGTCAGCTAGGCCTATATACCTTGTACATGTACTTGTAGTAAATATAGATCTTCTTCTTCTTCTTCTTCTTCTTCTTCTTCTTCTTCTTCTTCTTCTTCTTCTTCTTCGTATTATTATTATTATTATTATTATTATTATTATTATTATTATTATTATTATTATTATTATTATTATTATTATTATTATTATTATTATTACATCTGCATTTTGTTTTTCCTCCAGAGCATCCAAGACTATGTCATAGTGATCCAGGAGCTGGGACAGGCAGGAGCAACCTGCTCTAAACCCGTGTTGCTCTGGGTTATGTACCTGATGGGTATCTAAGTGAGGGGGGGGGCATCTTGCTTCTTAAAACACTCTCGAAGATTTTTATGATGTGGGATGTTAGTGCTGTCGGTCTGTATTTTTTTTGCCACCTTTGTGGAATGGGGATATGGCTATTGTTTTTAGTGACTGTGGGAGAGGATGTTGCAGCGAGGCTGGATCTCGTATTCACCTTGAATAGCTCAGACATAGGGAATATCACACACGAAAGACCCCCTTGGCGCTAGTGATCATGATGTCGTGAGTTTTGAATTCCTTGTAGAGTTACAAATGGAGAATGCAACAGCGTGGGAACAATGAGAGAAGCCGAACTTCAAAAAAGGGGACTACATAGGAATGAGAAGTGCAGTGGGAAAGAGAACTAGAGGGAAAGACAGTAAATGAAATGATGGAACTAGTGACCACTAAGTGCAGGGAGGTAGAGGAGAAGTTCATACCAAAGGGTAACAGAAAAAAATAGTAAGACCAGAGTGAGCCCATGGTTTAACTGGAGGTGTAAAGAGGCTAAAACCAAGTGTGCTAGAGCATGGAAAAGGTATAGAAGGCAAAGGATTCAAGAAAACAAGATGAGCAGAAGAACCAGAAATGAATATGCTGGGATAAGGAGAGAGGCCCAGAGACAATACGAGAACGACATAGCATCAAAAGCTAAATCTGAACCAAAGTTGTTATACAGTCACATTAGGAGAAAAACAACAGTCAAGGACCAGGTAATCAGGCTGAGGAAAGGAGGGGAGCTTACAAAGAATGACCAGGAAGTATGTGATGAACTAAACACAAGATTTAGAGAAGTATTTACGGTAGAGAAAGGGATGCTTCCAGCAAATCGTGGAGGTAGGGTGCACCAGCAAGTGCTGGACACAATACGCATAACCAAGGTAGAGGTGATGAAACTGCTAGGTGAACTAGATACCTCAAAGGCGGTGGGCCCAGATAACATATCTCCATGGATACTGAGAGAAGGAGCAGAGGAACTGTGTGTGCCGCTAGCAACAATCTTCAGTAAATCTATCGAAACTGGACAGTTGCCTGAGGCGTGGAAGACAGCAAATGTAGTTCCAATTTTTAAGAAAGGAGACAGACAGGAAGCGTTAAACTATCGACCAGTGTCTCTGACTTGTATAGTATGTAAAGTAATGGAAAAGATCATCAGGAGAAGAGTGGTGGAACATATTGAAAATATTGGGCTCATACATGACAATCAGCATGGCTTCAGAGATGGGAAATCCTGTGTCACAAATCTACTTGAGTTCTACGATAAGGTAACAGAAGTAAGACAGGAGAGAGAGGGATGGGTAGATTGCATCTTTTTGGACTGTAAGAATGCTTTTGACACAGTACCACACAAGAGACCGGTGCAAAAATTAGAGGAGCAGGCAGGAATAATAGGGAAAGTACTGCAATGGATCAGGGAATACCTAACAGGAAGGAAACAACGAGTGTTGGTACGTGATGAAGTGTCAGAGTGGGCGCATGTGTCGTGTGGGGTTCCACAAGGTTCAGTCCTAGGTCCGGTGCTGTTTCTTGTATATGTGAATGACATGATGGAAGGAATAGATTCAGAAGTGTCACTGTTCGCTGATGATGTGAAACTGATGAGGAGAATACAAGCGGACGAGGATCAGTTAAGATTACAAGGGGATCTGGACAGACTACAAGTCTGGTCCAACAAATGGCTTCTGGAGTTTAACCCCAGTAAGTGTAAGGTCATGAAGTTTGGGGAAGGAAACAGAAGACCGCAGACGGCATACAGGTTAGGGAATCAAAGGCTGCAAACGTCACTTAAAGAAAAGGATCTTGGGGTAAGCATTATAACGAACATGTCTCCTGAGGCACACATCAGTCAAATAACTGCTGCAGCATATGGGCGATTGGCAAACTTGAGATTAGCGTTTAGACATCTGAGTAAGGGGTCATTCACGACATTGTACACCGTGTACGTCAGGCCTATACTGGAGTATGCAGCACCAGTATGGAACCCTCACCTAGTCAAACACGTCACGAAATTGGAGAAAGTGCAAAAATTTGCAACACGTTTAGTCCCGGAACTGAGAGGTATGTCTTATGAGGAGAGGTTACGGGAACTCAACCTGATGACACTAGAGGATAGGAGGGACAGGGAGGACATGATAACAACGTATAAAATACTGAGAGGAATTGGCAAGGTGGACAGGGCTCGAATGTTTCAGAGATGGGATACAGGAACAAGGGGCCACAATTGGAAGCTGAAAATCCAGATGAGTCATAGGGATGTTAGGAAGTATTTCTTTAGCCTTAGAGTTGTCAGGAAGTGGAATAATCTGGAGAGTTAAGTAGTGGAAGCAAGTTCCATACATAGCTTTAAGAAGAAGTATGATAAAGCTTATGGAGCAGGGAGAGAGTGAATTAGTATCGATCAGTGAAGAGGCGGGGCCAGGAGCTATGTCTCGACCCCTGCAACCACATATAGGTGAGTACACACACACACCTTGAGCCTCTCACAATGCCTGTGCTAGAAATACCAGCAGTGATGGTGTGTGGTGTTAGGTGTCTGCTGCTGCCTGCTGGAGGCGGCCTCTGACGTCAACACTGCAACACCAGCACACTGCTACTTACGTCACAACATTGCAATACCAGTACCCAGCTAGTGATGTCTCAATATACAACACAACACACGTTACAACACAACACACGTTACAACACAGAACACACGTTTCAACACCTTACAACACAACACAACACACGTTACAACACAACATAACACACGTTACAACACAACACAACACACGTTACAACACAGCATAACATACGTTACAACACAACATAACACACGTTACAACACAACATAACACACGTTACAACACAACACACGTTACAACACAACACACGTTACAACACAACATAACACACGTTACACAACACAAACACACGTTACAACAACATAACACACGTTACAACACAACATAAACACTTACACACGTTACAACACAACATTTAACACGTTACAACACAACACACGTTACAACAACATAAAAACACAGTTACAACACAACAAACACGTTACAAACACAAAAACACGTTACAACACAACACACGTTAAACAACATACAACTATAACACACGTTACAACACAACATAACACACGTTACAACACAACATAAAACGTTACAACACAACACACGTTACAACACAACATAAACACACACACGTTACAACACAACATAACACACGTTACAACACAACATAACACACGTTACAACACAACATAACACACGTTACAACACAACACACGTTACAACACAACACACGTTACAACACAACATAACACACGTTACAACACAACATAACACACGTTACAACACAACATAACACACGATACAGCACAACACACGTTACAACACACGTTTCAACACCTCACAACACGACATAACACACGTTACAATACACACAGACAGACAGGATGTTCCAGAGAGGGGACACAGAAACAAGGGGTCACAATTGAAAGTTGAAGACTCAGACGAGTCAAAGGGATGTTAGGAAGTATTTATTCAGTCATAGAGTTTTCAGGAAGTGGAATAGTCTAGCAAGTGATGTAGTAGAGGCAGGAACCATACATAGCTTTAAGACGAGGTATGATAAAGCTCATGGAGCAGGGAGAGAGGACCTAGTAGCGGTCAGTGAAGAGGCGGGGCCAAGAGCTAAGTCTCGACCCCTGCAATCACAATTAGGTGAGTGCACACACACGAAACAACACAACACACGTTACAACATATGTTACAACACCCGTAACCACCGTCTTAGTCATAATTACTGCCTCACATTCTCAGTAACTAGTGTTCTCCTGGACCACTTTTAGTCTTCTCAGTATTAACATTCTTTGCCCATATACTGAACTAGGTCACAGTGACACGAGCACAGAGAAGATGCACACAAGGAAACAGGGGATGGAAATAAAGTACAGTGGGATAAAGTGAGTTATTAATAAAAAATACTTATAAAATTGTTCATTCATTTTTCATACTAATGTAGGTTAATGGTAAATTTGAGACCCAGACTGAGCGCTTGTTTCTCTTAATCAGTTAAGGTGCGTGAAGCAAGTGCCTTGAATCAGCATTAATCGCTGTTTCTAACACAATTAAACAAAACAAAGGCAGCCACATCATCTCTGAAGTCTTAGCAAGAATCCTCCTGAAAACAGTGAACCCTGCCATCACATAGTCTCTCCTGCTAATACTACACAAGATCATTACAGAGGAGCAACACTGAAACACACCTTCTCAAATATAACCACCAATATTTGTCTAACCTATTTTTATGCTACCCAAGTAATAGCTTTTATAACCTTTTACTCGTGTACAAGCTGATAGTTCTACCATATTGTATTATTACCACTATTACTACTACTACTACAACTACTACTACTACCACCACTAGTATTACACCTCCCTCTAAGCCTATATATACCCTGTGTGTCCATGTATTGTTTGTAACGGCTTGACAAAGCTCCTGGAGAGCGAAACGTTGCCACAATAAAATGTCGCATTAGTTGCATTTGTGTCCTTTTACTTAACATATTGTCGGTAATTCTATCAATATTAATACAACTCACAATAGGCTGGTGCCAACTAACATCCAGTCTAGATTTCATTTAGCCTTGTCATTATGACTTATAGGCTTAGCGCATAGTTCTGGGAAGAATAATAATAATTGTTAGCCTCGTGAAGGGAGGCTGGTGAGCGCCTGGCCTCAGAGCTCATCTACGAAGATCAATTATCAAATAATATGTCCCCCAGTTATTGGTCTAGTCTTGTCCAGAGCTGGCGCTAGCAATTTTGTCCAGAGTTGGCACTAGCAATTTTGTCCAGAGATGGCACTAGCAATTTTGTCCAGAGATGGCACTAGCAATTTTGTCCAGAGATGGCACTAGCAATTTTGTCCAGAGATGGCACTAGCAATTTTGTCCAGAGATGGCACTAGCAATTTGTCCAGAGATGGCACTAGCAATTTTGTCCAGAGATGGCACTAGCAATTTTGTCCAGAGATGGCACTAGCAATTTTGTCCAGAGTTGGCACTAGCAATTTTGTCCAGAGATGGCACTAGCAATTTTGTCCAGAGATGGCACTAGCAATTTTGTCCAGAGATGGCACTAGCAATTTTGTCCAGAGATGGCACTAGCAATTTTGTCCAGAGATGGCACTAGTATTTTTTGGAGGACCAGTTTGAATTAGGGAAATGATGCCCATTAATTGAATGAGACTGTGAATTTAACGCTTTGTACAATATAGTTCATTAATAAAGATGAAATAGAAATAAAAATAAATTAATTCGCCCATCAAATAGGCCAGTTGTACTTACAGTTAACTGAAGGAGTCTACAGTTAACTGTAAACCAGACTACGGAGTCCCGTAGCTCAATTGGTAGCTCACTCAGCTCACACATTGAGCTCCGTAGTTCGATCCCCGGTACGGGTAGATACATTAGGGCGTGTTTCCTTAAGACACCTGCTGTCCATGTTCGCCTAGCAGTAAAATAGGTACAAGGGTGTTACTCGACTGGAGTGGGTCGCATCCTGGGACAAAATTTATGTAATTTGCCTGAAATGCTCTGCATAACAAGCGGCTTTCTATATAGTAGTATGTCACTGATGTCAGCTAGGCCTGTATACCTTGTACATGTACTTGTAGAAATAAAGATTATTATTATTACAGTGAGGTTCAGTGGTATCAAGTAGGTGGATCCACGTAACAACCTGGAAAACAACCATTAATTAGTTATAGAAGTTGTAATCGATAAGTGTAGGATAGGTTAGGTAAGACTGGTCAGGAAACAGGACAAGTGTTTCCTGACGCGGGTCTTAAGTCATTATTATTATTATTATCATAACAAAGTGCTAAGCTCGGACTTAAGTAATGTGATGACCCGCAGCTGGAGCTTCTGGTTATCTGACCCAGGCTTTCCTCTGGCTTACCAGTCCACCCTTTTAAAAATTATGATTAGATAAATATAAAAAGATCAAAATGGGAAATGGAAGGGAAGGAGGACTAAGCTACTGGTAAGTTATTAGTAAGTAGCGGAATTATGAAAAATATCTCGTTTAGTTCGAGTCTAGTGAGTTTTACGACACAGCAGCCTCGTTTACCCCAGTGATCTTCACGACACAGCAGCCTCGTTTACACTAAGAAACAGAGGCAGCAAGCAGGTAATTCCAGATATATGTAATAAATGACTGGAAGAAGCCTTATTAAAAATTATATATAACACCACTTACATTATTATATAACACCACTTACATTATTATATAACACCACTTACATTATTATATAACACCACTTACATTATTATGTAACACCACTTACATTATTATATAACACCACTTACATTATTATGTAACACCACTTACATTATTATATAACACCACTTACATTATTATATAACACCACTTACATTATTATATAACACCACTTACATTATTATATAACACCACTTACATTATTATATAACACCACTTACATTATTATGTAACACCACTTACATTATTATATAACACCACTTACATTATTATGTAACACCACTTACATTATTATATAACACCACTTGCATTATTATAATCATAACTAAGCGCTAAACCCATAAGGGTAACACCACTTACAGTTTATTCGGAGTGGTTTGTGTTGGATAGCTGCTAACAGTGGGTAGGGTCCTCGGGGTAGGTGTTGCGTAGCTGCTAGCCTAATGTAAGAGCTGTGCAGGATTTATATGGAGAGGCCCCCTAGGGCTAGGCTATTCCACTTGTGAGGCCCCTAGGGCTAGGCTATTCCACTTGTGAGGCCCCTAGGGCTAGGCTATTCCACTTGTGAGGCCCCTAGGGCTAGGCTATTCCACTTGTGAGGCCCTAGGGCTAGGCTATTCCACTTGTGAGGCCCCTAGGGCTAGGCTATTCCACTTGTGAGGCCCTAGGGCTAGGCTATTCCACTTGTGAGGCCCCTAGGGCTAGGCTATTCCACTTGTGAGGCCCCTAGGGCTAGGCTATTCCACTTGTGAGGCCCCTAGGGCTAGGCTATTCCACTTGTGAGGCCCCTAGGGCTAGGCTATTCCACTTGTGAGGCCCCTAGGGCTAGGCTATTCCACTTGTGAGGCCCCTAGGGCTAGGCTATTCCACTTGTGAGGCCCCTCACAATCCCCCTCCCTCACCACTAGAGGAAGATGGAAGAGTGTTTTATACAAAATTCAGTGAAGCCGAGGATGATATACCTCTGAAGAGTTTCGAGAGTTTCACTACTCTCGGAGCCCGGCCATGGGCTAGGTTCGTTTAGTGCTTGCCTGGTCAACCAGGCTGTTGCTGCTGGAGGCCCGCTGCCCTACATATCCATCACAGCCTGGTTCATCTGGCACTTGGTGAAGATACTTGTCCAGTTTTCTCTTGAAGGCTTCTACACTGGTTCCAGCCGTGTTTCTGATATCTTCTGGTAAGATGTTGAATAGTCTGGGACCCCGGATGTTGATACAGTGTTCCCTTACTGTCCCCACCGCACCCTTACTCCTCACTGGGTTTATTTTACATTCCCTCCCATATCTCTCACTCCAGTATGTTGTTATGGCAGTGTGCAGATTTGGGACCAGGCCCTCGAGTACTTTCCAGGTAGATATTATCA
>WNWK01019663.1:0-37313 GCA_009830355.1 Cherax destructor | reverse complement strand
TTTTTCCAGCACCAGACAAACGTGAACCCTTAGTCTGCCCCCCGACCAAGGGGGTAAGGGGGCCACAACGGCAGCGTATCTTGCGCCTCATCTGGGCCTGCTCGCCATGATCCCGTGCTGGGGCGATGTCACCGGCTGCAGCCCCCCTGAATCATTTTCTTGTAACTCCCCCCCCCTGGTTCTCAGTCCCCAGGGCCGGGCGGGGTCTCTTTGCTATCGACGGGCCGATAGTATCATTCAGTTCGTGTGTCAATGTCTGTTGTCCCGGGACCTCCTTTTGATGTCGTCATCTGCCGACCAGTTAAGAGAACCAATTTAACGATGTCACCGTTAGTCCTGGCGCGACCCCAGGGCAGGTCCCACCACGGTCCTTTTTTGGTAATGCAGACTTTAACCCCGTAGTCCGCCCCTGCCGACGTTTCCCCCCGGGTCCTGCTTCGTCTGAAGCAGTGTTGCCCTCCACTCACCCCCCGCTCGCACCGTGGTTTTTCATGGCGTTTAAGACCTCTGTCTCAGAGGCTGGAATTGTCGGGTTTTTTCCCGGAACAATGGGCTTCAAATCTGGCTCACAGCAGGCCAGGAGGAGAGGACCTGACCTGGCGTTAGGTGTCCGTTCAAAACATGTCCCACCGGCGGAAAAATGCAGCCCAATCATCTTCACCATGCCTTGCTGTAGGTTGGGCGGTTGTTTTGGGAGGTTTTGCGTTCCCTAGTGTCATCTTCCTCTGATGTAACTGTAAATCATTGGCATGTTTTGCCGTCTTCCCTCTGTGCCCCTGCAGCCTCGCAACTCAACACACAGCCATTCCCACCGGTATGCCTAGGTGGTTATAACCAGCCCCTTTAAATTTTGTGTAATATCTAGGAGCATGGTCAAAAAAAAAATTGGGGGTTTTCTGATAATCCTTTTTTTATACAACTGGAATGCCCCCAGCTGAAAAGAAACAAAACACAAATTAGGTGCACACCTGACTAGATAAGCCCCCTTGTACCTCCTACCCCCAATATTTTTTTTTAAAATGTACGGACGAACTCTATAGTGGGTGTGCATGCCATGCTAAAAACACGTAATTACCCCATTTTGGGGGTTTTCGTGTTCGCCCCCGCACTCTGTTTGTTTACGACTCTTTTTTATCCCCCTACGGCGGCGAAAAGGGGCCGCCCCCCAACTTTGATCACCTATCCCGTCACCTACATCCCCAATATAGAGCTCCCCAAACCACGTTTCACCTTTAGAGCCCCCACCACGTTTCACTCTATTAACTCCCCAAACCACGTTTCCTCTTTTAGAGCTCCCCAAAGCCACGTTTCGCTCTGTGTAAAAACCACAATTTTTCGGGTCTGTCTGTGCCATTATTGTGAGAAAAAGTAACATAAAGAGATATCTTGAGCATCTTTTCAGACGTGAGGAAAATCTTCAGTTCTGGTCAATAATTTAATCTTGAACGAATATCTCTTTTCAGATATATTGACCTGTTTTTTTATTAGGTTTGTGTGTGTCAGGATACTTTTGTGGTTGCTTTTGTGTTTATGGTTGTTTTGTGGCTGTTTTGGTTTTTTTATGGTGAATCAACAGACTGATTCAGGACTTTGTGTGTCTTAGATCCGAGGAAAATTCAAGAGATAAGAGGTTAATAACATTGAAGGTAGCCCAAACAGCCAGATGAGTTGGGAGCCACCCCAACTATGCAGATATGATGGTACCAAAAAAATCCAGATGGTACCCCCCCTTCAAGCCTGAGCAGGGCAAGCAGGTGGTGTGGAACTAAAAGGCCCCATTGGCTGATCCTTTTTCCCCAAAAAAACCCGGCCCCGCGCAGTTTGGGAACTAAAAGCCCCCAAAGATAATTGCCCATCTTATGTTTGTTCCCATAGATAGGCTCAGAGCCCCTTTTGGGCCATGGGGGAAGGCATCTGCCCCGAAGGAGCTGGAAAAAACTCATCAGGGAACAGGGACCCCCCGGCCCCCCATTTCAGAAACCCTGTTGTGGTTGGGCTGGTAATCCTCCAAGGGTATGACCCAGCTCTGAGGAGCTGGATAAGATTTTCACCTTCAAGGACCATAACACCGTAGTTGCATCTGCTAGAAAATGACAGGATGGATAATGGAACCCCTTAAAACCAGGGATGCCAAGCCCATGTTGCCAAATCCTTGTTCTTCATTGGAAATTGCGCACACTAACTGCCCTTTCAAGGCAGGTAAATTCCCTTAAAAATGCAGAAACCTTCAGGAAAACCCCCCCCAATTACTGGGACGGGGTTCAAACCTTACCCTAGAACCAGTCGGGGGTACATTATTATATACCGTGGAAAATTCCGAGGGATTTCCAAAAATTTACACAAAAAACTCCCACAAAGCAAAAGACTCGGCAGGCGACAAATCCCCCAGTGAAGAGCAGGGGGGGCCCCTAGCACGTTAGGGCCCAAAAGGGGTCAGGGGGGCCCAAAATTGTTAACTGCCCCCGCAAATCAGGGGGGTTTCCAAAAACCCCCTTTTCAACAGGCACTGGCAGGCACCTAAAGTCGGTACCGACCAGCCAGGCTGTGGGGTTGTAGTTGTACTGCGTGGGCCCAACACCTGGTTGATCAGGCTCTGGTCCCAAAATGAGTCCTGGTCACAGAGGGCTGCAGGGCGTTGACCCCTGGAATTCTCTCAGGTAAACTCCAGGTCTCCCGGTAATCTGTAATAAACATGTGCAATATGTCGAAATTAACCCTCAAATTTCAAAAGGGAGGGAAATTTCAGACCTGGAGAATATACGAAAACTTTCACTGCACATATAAGTACAATAAAGAGCTAAATTGGGGAAACTTTTGAAGTCCCTTGACCTGTACTCCTTGGAATGCAGGCGAGAAAGATACATGATAATATACACTTGGAAAATCTTTAAGGACTAGTCTCAAATCTGCACACGGAAATCACTCCTTACGAAAGCAAAAGACTCGCAACATCCCCAATGAAAAGCGGGGGCGCTACGAGTACACTAAGAGGCAACACAGTGTCAGGGGCCCAAGACTGTTCAACTGCCTCCCAGAACGCATAAGGGGATTACCAACGGGCCCTGGCTGTCTTCAAAGGCACTGGACAAGCACCTAAAGTCAGTACTTGACCAGCCGGGCTGTGGTTCTTGCGTCGGTTTACGTGGGGCCAGCAGTAACAGCCTGGTTCATCAGGGCCTGATCAACCACGAGGCCTGGTCATGGACCGGTCCAAGGGCGTTGTCCCTCGGAACTCCCTCCATGTATATATATATATATAAAATTATATATATATATATATATATATATATATATATATATATATATATATATATATATTTACCTGGCGTTTACCTGGAGAGGGTTTACATATGTATGTGTATGTGGTTGTGGTTTTGTTTTTTGTGGACTTACACACCCTGCAGGTTCGCTTGAGCATCGTAGGTGGAAGTGGACGGACCTGAGGAGTTTTCTCATATATTTGAAATCTGAGTTGCTATTGTTGCTAAGTTGAGGTTGTAGGTTACAGTTGAGGGGAGAGTTGAGTGAGAGGGTGTGAGAGGGACATTGAGTGGTGTGAGTGACAAACCATTGCTGCATTGCGACAGTGGTGTGTGTGTGTGTGTGACTCACCTAGTTGTGGTTGCAGGGGTCGATTCATAGCTCCTGGCCCCGCCTCTTCACTGGCCGCTACTGAGTCACTCTCCCTGCGCCATGAGCTTTATCATACCTCTTCTTAAAGCTATGTATGAACCTGCCTCCACAACATCGCTCCCAAGCATTCCATTTCCCCGACCACTCTGTGACTGAAGAAATATTTCCTAACATCCCTGTGATTCATCTGAGTCTTCAACTTCCAACTGTGTCCCCTTGTTGCTGTGTCCCATCTCTGGAACATTCTGTCTCTGTCCACTTTGTCAATTTCTCTCAGTATTTTATATGTTGTTATCATGTCCCCCTATCTCTCCTGTCCTCCAGTGTCGTCAGGTCGATTTCCCTTAACCTCTCCTCGTAGGACATCCCCCTTAGCCCCGGGACTAGTCTTGTTGCAAACCTTTGTGTGTGTGTGTATGTACTCACCTAATTGTGGTTGCAGGGGTCGAGACTTAGCTCCTGGCCCCACCTCTTCACTGACCGCTACTAGGTCCTCTCTCCCCTGCTCCATGAGCTTTATCATACCTCGTCTTAAAGCTATGTATGGTTCCTGCCTCCACTACATCACTTGCTAGACTACATCACTACATCACTTCCTGACTACTCATGACTGAAGAAATACTTCCTAACATCCCTTGACTCGTTTGAGTCTTCAACTTCCAATTGTGACCCCTTGTTTCTGTTGCCCCCTCTCTGGAACATCATGTCTCTGTCCACCTTATCTATTCCACTCAGTATTTTGTATATGTTATCATGTCTCCCTTAACCCTCCTGTCCTCCAGTGTCGTCAGACCGATTTCCCTTAACCTTTCTTCATAGGACATTTCCCTTAGCTCCGGAACTAACCTTGTTGCAAACCTTTGCACTTTCTCTAATTTCTTGACGTGTTTGAACAGGTGTGGGTTCCAAGCTGGTGCTGCATACTCAATATGGACCTGACGTACACAATGTACAGTGTCTTGAACGATTCCTTACTAAGGTATCGGAACGCTATTCTCAGGTTTGCCAGGCGCCCATACGCTGCACCAGTTATCTGGTTGATGTGTGCTTCCGGAGACGTGTTCGGTGTTATATTCACCCCAAGATCTTTCTCCTTGAGTGAGGTTTGCAGTCTTTGGCCACCTAGTCTATACTCTGTCTGCGGTCTTCTTTGCCTTCCCTGATCTCCATGACTTTGCATTTAGCAAGGTTAAACTCGAGAAGCCAGTTGCTGGACTAGGTGTCCAACATGTCCAGGTCTCTTTGGAGTCCTGCCTGATCCTCATCTGATTTAATTCTCCTCATTAACTTCACATCATCTCCGAACAGGGACACTTCTGAGTCTATCCCCTTTCCCTCATGTCATGCACATATGCCAAAAATAGCACTGGTCCTAGGACTGACCCTTGTGGGACCCCGCTCGTCACAGGCGCCCACTGTGGTACCTCATCACGTACCATGACTCGTTGTTGTCTCCCTGTCAGGTATTCTCTGATCCATTGCAGTGCCCTTCCTGTTATACATGCCTCTAACTTCTGCACTAATCTCTTGTGAGGAACTGTATCAATTCCTTCTTGCAGTCCAAGAAAATGCAGTCAACCCACCCTCTCTCGTGTCTTACTTCTGTTACCTTGTCATAAAACTCCAGAAGGTTTGTGACACAGGATTTGCCTTCCATGAATCCATGCTGGTTGTCGTTTATAATCTTGTTCCGTTCCAGGTGTTCCACCACTCTCCTCCTGATAATCTTCTCCATGACTTTACACACTATACACGTCAGTGACACTGGTCTATAGTTTAGTGCCTCGTTTCTGTCTCCTTTCTTAAAAATGGGAACTACATTTGCCGTCTTCCATACCTCAGGTAGTTGCCCATTTACGAGTGATGTGTTGAAGATCGTGGGTGTGTGTGTGTGTGTGAGGGGTCACAAGTGTGTTGAACACCTGTGGACACAGTAGCACCTCAGGGGTGGCACCTACGTCCCTGCACCTACTAACTTACCACACTTAAGGAACAGTAGCTACCTCCCCTAACATGGATCATACCTCATTAACCTTCATTTCCCAGAGCAAGTATAACCCCTACGAGTTTAGCACTTTCCATTTAAATAATAATAATAATAATAATAATAATAATAATAATAATAATATATTTTTATTATTAAATTTTATTATTATTATTATTATTATTATTATTATTATTATTATTATTATTATTATTATTATTATTATTATAGTCATTGGTCGTCAGAAGGGAGGGGGCTGCTGATCATAGGGAGTATCACTAGTTCAACAAGGATCAAAGATCCTTGGATCATGGGTGAAAGCATGTCATGGGTTTCCTCAATGAGGGAAGAAGGCTTCCAGGATCACTGGAAACTACAGAAGCTCAGTGTGGCCATCCAGAGTGGTAATGCTTGTCTTCAAGGTGAATCAGAGTGGTATTTTGTTATCTTGTTTCAAGGTGAATCAATGGTAATACTTGCTGTATCTTGTCTTGAAGGTGAATCAGGTGGTAATACTTGTTGTGTCTTGTCTTCAAGGTGAATCAAGTGTAAACTTTTGTGTCTTGTCTTGAAGGTGAATCAGAGTGGTATTATTTGTATCTTGTCTTCAAGGTGAATCAGGTGGAATACTTGTTGTTCTTGTCTTGAAGGTGAATCAGAGTGGTAATACTTGTTGTTCTTGTCTTCAAGGTGAATCAAGTGGTAATACTTGTTGTGTCTTGTCTTGAAGGTGAATCAAGTGGTAATACTTGTTGTGTCTTGTCTTGAAGGTGAATCAGGTGGTAATACTTGTTGTGTCTTGTCTTGAAGGTGAATCAAGTGGTAATACTTGTTGTGTCTTGTCTTGAAGGTGAATCAAAGGGTAATACTTGTTGTGTCTTGTCTTGAAGGTGAATCAAGTGGTAATTTTTTTTGTGTCTTGTCTTCAAGGTGAATCAGAGTGGTAATACTTGTTGTATCTTGTCTTGAAGGTGAATCAGAGTGGTAATACTTGTTGTGTCTTGCCTTCAAGGTGAATCAGAGTGGTAATACTTCTGTATCTTGTCTTGAAGGTGAATCAGAGTGGTAATACTTGTTGTATCTTGTCTTGAAGGTGAATCAGGTGGTAATACTTGCTGTATCTTGTCTTGAAGGTGAATCAAGTGGTAATACTTGTTGTGTCTTGCCTTCAAGGTGAATCAAGGGTAATACTTGCTGTATCTTGTCTTCAAGGTGAATCAGAGTGGTAATACTTGCTGTGTCTTGCCTTCAAGGTGAATCAAGTGGTAATACTTGCTGTGTCTTGTCTTCAAGGTGAATCAGAGTGGTAATACTTGTTGTATCTTGTATTCAAGGTGAATCAGAGTGGTAATACTTGCTGTATCTTGTCTTGAAGGTGAATCAGAGTGGTAATACTTGTTGTATCTTGTCTTCAAGGTGAATCGAGTGGTAATACTTTTGTATCTTGTCTTCAAGGTGAATCAGAGTGGTAATACTTGTTTGTCTTGTCTTTAAGGTGAATCAGGTGGAATACTTGTTTGTCTTGTCTTCAATGAATCAGAGTGGTAATACTTGCTGTGTCTTGCCTTCAAGGTGAATCAGGTGGTAATACTTGCTGTATCTTGCCTTCAAGGTGAATCAGAGTGGTAATATTGTTTGTCTTGTCTTTAAGGTGAATCAGAGTGGTAATACTTGCTTGTCTTGCCTTCAATGAATCAGGTGGTAATACTTGCTGTATCTTGTCTTGAAGGTGAATCAAGTGGTAATACTTTGTGTCTTGCCTTCAAGGTGAATCAGGTGGTAATACTTGCTTATCTTGTCTTGAAGGTGAATAGGTGGTAATACTTGCTGTGTCTTGCCTTGCAGCAGACAAGCGTGTAAGTAGGTCCCAGACCACCAGAACTTAAAGTTGCACAAGTTGTGTAATTGTGTGTGTACTTTAAGTCTCCAGGGATGAAGGGGCAAAGTGAGAATATTTGAGTCAGTGCCTGCTAGTGGCACCGGCTATCACCAATATTTAAAAAAACTAGTTTGCCACACTCATCAATCCTTCATTTATCCACCGCTCAAAACCGAAGGAAATCAGTATATAGCAAGAAAAAGGCTAGTAATAGGTAAATATTGTGTTTCTAGGACGTAAATGAAAAGAAGGAATATGGTGGATAAATAAGAGGAAATAAATAAGCTGAAGGTGAGGTGGTGGGGGAGAAAACGGTCTTGGGATGGAAGCATTGATCGTCAGCGGCCCCGCCATATTGTCCAACCGGACTTCATATTTCTGCATTACTTGTGTGTGTGAGCGTGTGAGTGGGTCTCGTCCCTGTGTGTAACACCGTGTCTGCTGTACGTACACACGTGTGTACACCAGACGTGTGCAAAGGCCCTGGCTGCTTGACTGGATGACTGTCAACAGCTGACCTCTCTGCAAACTCTTAAAGGTGAGAAAACTTTCCCCATCGTCCTTGTGGTGTCTCCATGGTGAGGAGCTCTTGATCCAGGGCTCCTGGCGACCCTTCCCCTCCTATACCACCTACCAGTGTATTCCCATCAATTATGAGAAAATAATATACCCATTCCTTCTAATATCCATTATTTACTCCTCCTTCATGGGCATTAATGGGGATTTTACCTGTAAGGGCGAAACATCGCCTGGAGTATGGGAGGTGGTGGCTTTGATCCATAAGGGAAGCTTCGTTGTTGGATCAAAAATCTGTACATTTAGGCCCCTCCTTGTGTGTGTGTGTTAGTTAGTTACCATTTTGTCCTAGGCACATGTCGATTAGACACTAGGCCCGTTGTATGTATGTTGTGTAACGAAACACTTCAAATGTTTCGGGGCCCCCGGTTGAACCCGGGCCCTCCGTGCGTGAACAAGGCGCTAGCCACCATGCCATCGGGGCGTGTGTGTGTGTGTGTGTGTGTGTGTGTGTTGTTTATGTTGTGTGTGTGTCTGTGTTGTATGTGTGTGTGTTTGTATACATGTATATGTGTGTAATCGTGTGAGCGTTATGTGTGATATGTGCGTGTGTGTGTTGTATGTGTGTGTGTGTCTGTGTATGTTGTATACCTATGTGGAATGTTGTATGTATATGTGTGTGTGGCAGTGTGCGTTGTGTATGTATGTATGATCGTGTCAGTGTGTATGTGATTTGTATGATATTGGTTGCAGGAGTCGAGTCATAACTCCTGGCCCCGCTTCTTCACTGATCGCTACTAGGTCCTCTCCCTGTTTCATGAGCTTTATTATACCTCTTCTTAAAGCTATGTACGGATGCTCCCACTACATCACTTCCCAGACTATTCCACTTCCCGACCACTCTATGGCTGAAGAAATACTTCCTAACATCCCTGTGATTCATCTGAGTCTTCAACTTCCAACTGTGGCCCTTGTTGCTGTGTCATCTCTGGAACATTCTGTATCTGTCCACCTTGTCCAATTCCTCTCAGTATTTTATATGTCGTTATCATATCTCCCTATTTCTCTGTCCTCCAGTGTCGTCAGATTGATTTCCCGTAACCTCTCCTCGTAGGACATGCCCTTAGCTCCGGGACTAGTCTTGTTGCAAACCTTTCCACTTTCTCTAGTTTCCTTACGTGTTTCGCTAGTTGTTGGTTCCAAACTGGTGCTGCATACTCCAGTATAGGCCTATGTCACAATGTACAGGGTCCTGAACGATTCCTTATTGAAATGTCGGAATGCTTTCTTAGGTTTGCTAGGCGCCCATAGCAGCAGTTATTTGGTTAATGTGCTCCTCAGGAGATGTGCCTGGTGTTATATTCACCCCAAGATCCTTTTCCTTGAGTGAGGTTTGTAGTCTCTGGCCCCCTAGACTGTACTCCGTCTGCGGTCTTCTTTGCCCTTCCCCAATCTTCATGACTTTGCACTTGGTGGGGTTTAACTCCAGGAGCCAGTTTCTGGACCGGCCTGCAGCCTGTCCAGATCCCTTTATAGTTCTGCCTGGTCTTCGTCTGACTGAATTCTTCTTATCAACTTCACATGATCTGCAAGGGACATCTTCGGAGTCTATTCCTTCCGTCATGCCGTTCACATATACTAGAAACAGCACCACTCCTAGGACTGACCCTATGGAACCCCGCTCTCACAAGTGCCCAGTCTGACACCTCGTCACGTACCATGACTCGCTGTTGTTTCCCGACAGGTATTCACTGATCCATTGCAGTGCCTTCCCTGTTATACCTGCCTGGTCCTCCAGCTTTTGGACTAATCTCTTGTGTGAAACTGTGTCAAACGCCTTCTTACAGTCCAAGAAAATGCAATCTCCCACCCCTCTCTCTCTTGTCTTACTGCTTTCATATAACTCCAGTAGTTTTGTGACACAAGATTTCCTGTCCCTGAAACCGTGCTGGTTGTCGTTGATAAGCTCATTCCTTTCAGGTGCTCCACCACTCTTCTGATAATCTTTTCCATGACTCTGCATACTATACATGTCAGTGACACTGGTTTGTAGTTTAATGCTTCGTGTCTGTCTCTTTTTTTAAAAAATGGGACACGAGAATCACTCCCTACGACAGCAAAAGACTCGGCAGGCGATGTAACATCCCCCCAATGAAGAGCAGGGGTGCCACTAGCACGTTGAGGGACAACACAATAAGTGTCAGGGGACCAAGATTGTTCAACTGCCTCCCAGCATACATCATGGGTATTACCAACAAACCCCTGGCTGTCTTCGCAGGCACTGGACAGGCACCTAAAGTCGTTACCTGACCAGCCAGGCTGTGGTTGTACGTTGGACTGCGTGCGGCCAGCAGTAACAGTCTGGTTGATCAGGCTCTGGTCCAACATGAGGCCTGGTCACAGACCGGGCCGCAGGGGCGTTGACCTGGAATTCTCTCCCGGTAAACTCCAGGTAAACATCTGTTGTCTTCCATACCTCAGGTAGTTGCCCTGTTTCGATAGATGTGTTGAAGATTGTCGTTAGGTACACATAGCACCTCTGCTTCCTCTCTCAGGAGACATGGAGAGATGTTATCCGCCCCTTGCTTTTGAGGTATCTGCTCGCTTGGCACCTCTTCACTTCCTCCTCGTTGCTTGTATTGTGTCCAACTCTTGGTGGTACCCCACTTCTCCGTCTTTCTGGAGTCCCTTCTGTCTCCTATGTGAACACTTCTTTGTATCTCCCTTGAGTTCCTCACACTTCACAGTCATGTCTTGTGACCTCCTCTTTCCTTCCTCAGTCTGATCACCTGGTCCTTGACTGTTGTTTTCCTCCTGATGTGGCTGTACAACAGCTTTGGGTCAGATTTGGCTTTCGCTGCTATGTCATTTTCATATTGTCATTGGGCCTCCCTTCTTACCTGTGCATTTTCATTTCTGGCTCTACGACTGCTCTCCTTATTCTCGTGGGTCCTTTGCCTTCTATACTTCTTCCATTCTCTAGCACACTTGGTTCTGGCCTCTCTACACCTTTGAGTGAACCATGGGCTCAGTGGCTTTCTCGTTATTTCTGTTACCCTTGGGTACAAACCTCTCCTCAGCTTCCTTACATATTGTTGTCACATATCCCATCATCTCATTTATGACTTCCCTGCCAGTTCTCTGTCCCACTGAACCCCATGCAGGAAATTCTTCATGCCTGTGTAGTCCCCTCTTGTATTTTGGCTGTGTGTACTCACCTAGTTTGGTTGCAGGGTCAAGTCACAGCTTGCCACAGTGTTTGTGTGTGTGTGTGTGTGTGTGTGTGTGTGTGTGTGTGTGTGTGTAAGGGTTTCTATGGTTACTATCATGGGGACTTCCTGTGATAGACTGAACACGCCCTCATGCTCCCTCTTCTCCTTCATGCTCCTCATACTCATACTCAATCATACTGCTTCATACACAGCCAAGATGCAGGGCCAGGAGATGTCTCGACCCTGCAAATACAAATAAGACAGCACAATATCCCTTCATGTCAGTACAAATGCTGGTCACGTGTCAACTGATGGTTCTGAAGGGGGTCTTGATCCAGTCAACTGGGGCTACCCTCCACTTCCTCGAATCAAACCTGATTATCTCCTATTCCCCATTGAACACAATAAATCTGGCCAGGCATCTATTGACTGAATGATGGTAACTGTGTTTCCTTCATTTTCTAATCCTTATTATTATTAATGGTAATGAATAAGACACATTTTCAACATTGGGAATCTTTACTGGTTAAACATTTCACCCAAATGGGAATCTTTTCCAGTCAAATATAAGACTGGGGACAGCACAAGTAGTATTGAGGTGATCAGTCACTCAGCTTGATATAAGGGGGTCAGTCCCATCAAGGCTGCCCATCAATCAATACTAACTAGAAACTGAAACAGAAATCTTCATTATGAAACGAACTTAACATGGCTAGAAAAGTGCATGGCACTGGTCGCATGCCTAATGGCAAGCCATAAATTATACTCAGCATTTTGGACATAGTGTAAAATTAATGTGAATCAATACACTTTACATTCTTTTATTGATGACGCTTGTGGGATCCCGATCACTTGCAATATTGATGACGCTTGTGGGATCCCGATCACTTGCAATATTGATGACGCTTGTGGGATCCCGATCACTTGCAATATTGATGACGCTTGTGGGATCCCGATCACTTGAAATATTGATGACGCTTGTGGGATCCCGATCACTTGCAATATTGATGACGCTTGTGGGATCCCGATCACTTGCAATATCTCAACTGATCAAGGTCATGATAAAGTTGGTCAGTGAATGAATTCTACTGCATTTATTTGTGTCTATTAGTGGGGATATTGACGAAGGTGTTGGAATACAGTTGCTAGATAGTGGATACAAAACCTGCAATGTAATGTATAAGAGAATAGTGATTACTTTTTTGTGAGTGTGTCATATTGATTACTTTTGTATGAGTCATATTGATTACTTTTGTATGAGTCATATTGACTACTTTTGTATGAGTGTGAGTCATACTGATTACTTATGTAAGTCATATTGATTACTTTAGTATGAGTGAGTCATATTGATTACTTTCATATATAAGTCATATTGACTACTTTTGTATGAGTGTGAGTCATACTGATTACTTATGTAAGTCATATTGATTACTTTAGTATGAGTGAGTCATATTGATTACTTTCATATATAAGTCATATTGACTAATTTTGTATGAGTGTGAGTCATATTGATTACTTTTGTATGTGTATGAGTCATTTAAGTGGTGGAGCGAGGAGGCTGGAGGCAGCAGAGATATGTTACTGATCAATACACTGAGTGAAAATTACACAGCGAGGGGTGAGGAAGTTATAAGAGGGTGGTGGAACAACATGTGTAACTGTGAGAGTGGACGAGCGTTGTTCAGATGGTTTACTCATTTAGAAAGGATGGAACAAGAGGTGTACCAATCCAAGGTGAATGGAAGGTGTAGGGGTAGTACAAGGAAAGTTTGAAGGGTGTGGAAACGGTTTTGAGAGGTATGGGCTTGAACGTCCAGCAGAAGAAGATTACTGGACAGTCTTTTAATGGGACGACGTTTCTCTCACGGAGATCTTTATCAAGTCAGAGAAAAAACGTTTAGTGAGGTGGAGAGATGAATGAACTTGTAAAGACAGAGATATGGGATGTATCAAGCTTGCTCTTTGCTGATACTACAGTGCTTTTGTAAGATCAGACAACAAACTGAGGGAAGAATCTTGAGTGTGAAAAAACAAAGCCTTGATCTTAAACCTGAGTATTTATCTACAAACTTGTAACATCTCATTTCACACATTAATGAGCATGTTAGATCAGAGTGGAGATAAGCGCTTTTTTTTTTTTAGAGAGATTTGACATGGTGTTGGAGTGTGTAATATCCATGAAATTCTTTAGGAAGACAGGATAGCCGGACTTGAATCTTGGATGTGGGAAGCAGAGTGGCTGAAGTTTGATGGATGGATGAGGATGTTGCAATACCACTGGTCATTAGAAGATAATGTGTGTGCAGCAGTGGTCAGGCAGACATGACACGAGTCGTTCTTACACAAAAACACAAGAACAGAGTTACACTACTGAGACCTGACCTCCCAGTGACCTCACCACAAGTATGACCAAATAAAACTGTGTTGCCTACGTTTTGTACACATTACCACCGACATGGTAATCGAACACCAAAGTTCTGAACAGAGGCCAGTGTTGTCAGTAAGTCTAATCACTAGTAACACTGTGTCAGGTAATAATAGTAACACTGTCAGCTAATAATAGTAACACTGTCAGCTAATAATAGTAACAATGTCAGCAGGTCTGGTCAGCAGTCTGGGGGACGAGGGTAACTATAACAGACCTAAAAGAGGACTCATGTTATATATTCCAAGGGATCTAAAACAGGACTCATGTACCCTCATCACCTCCACAAACACAAGCTGTGTACTCACTCACCTAATTGTACTCATCTAATTGTGGTTGCAGGGGTCGAGACTCAGCTCCTGGCCCCGCCTCTTCGCTGTCCGCTACTGGGTCTCTGCTCTCCCTGCTCCATGAGCTTTATCATACCTTGTCTTAAAACTATGTATGGTTCCTGCCTCCACTATATCTTTCTCTAGACTATTCCACTTCCTGACTACTCTGTGGCTGAAGAAATGCTTCCTAACATCCCTTTGACTCATCTGAGTCTTCAGCTTCCAGTTGTGTCCCTTTGTTTCTGTGTTCCCTCTCTGGAACATCTTGTCACTGTCTACCTTGTCGATTCCCTGAAGTATTTTGTATGTCGTTATCATGTCTCCTCTGACCCTTCTTTCCTCCAGTGTTGTTAGTCCTATTTCCCTCAACCTTTCTTCATAGGACAGACCCCTGAGTTGTGGAACTAGCCTTATCGCAAACCTTTGCACTTTCTCTAGTTTCTTTACGTGCTTGACCAGGTGTGGGTTCCAGACTGGTACTCACCTATTTGTGGTTGCAGGGGTCGAGTCATAGCTCCTGGCCCCGCCTCTTCACTGATTGCTACTAGGTCCTCTCTCTCCCTGCTCCATGAGCTTTATCAAACCTAGTCTTAAAACTACGTATGGTTCCTGCCTCCACTATGTCGCTTTCTAAGCTATTCCACTTCCTGACAACTCTATGACTGAAGAAATACTTCCTAACATCCCTTTGACTCATAGGAGTCTTCAACTTCCAATTGTGACCCCTTGTTTCTGTGTCCCCTCTCTGGAACATCTTGTCTCTGTCCACCTTATCTATTCCTCGCAGAATTTTATATGTCGTTATCATGTCTCCCCTAACCCTCCTGTCCTCTAGTGTCGTCAGGCCGATTTCCTTAACCTTTCTTCGTAGGACAATCCCCTTAGCTCTGGGACTAGTCTTGTTGCAAACCTTTGCACTTTCTCTAATTTCTTGACGTGCTTGACCAGGTGTGGGTTCCAAACTGGTGCTGCATACTCCAGTATGGGCCTGACGTATATGGTATACAGAGTCTTGAATGATTCCTTAGTGAGGTATTGGAACGCTATTCTTAGGTTTGCCAGCCGCCCGTATGCTGCAGCAGTTATCTGATTGATGTGTGCCTCAGGAGATGTGCTCGGTATTATACTCACCCCAAGATCTTTTCTTTGAGTGAGGTTTGCAGTCTTTGGCCACCTAGACTATACTCTGTCTGCGGTCTTCTTTGCCCTTCCCCGATATTCATGACTTTACATTTGGCAGGGTTAAATTCAAGGAGCCAGTTACTGGACCAGGCTTGTAGCCTGTCCAGGTCTCTTTGTAGTCCTGCCTGATCCTCGACTGATTTGATTCTTCTCATTAACTTCACATCATCTGCAAACAGGGACACTTCTGAGTCTATCCCTTCCGTTATGTCATTCACATATACCAAAAACAGTACAGGTCCTAGGACTGACCCTTGTGGAACTCCACTCGTCACAGGTGCCCACTCTGACATCTCGTCACGTACCATGACTCGTTGTTGCCTCCCTGTTAGATATTCTCTGATCCATTGCAGTGCTTTTCCTGTTACGTGTGCCTGATCCTCTAGCTTTTGCATTAACCTCTTGTGAGGAACTGTGTCGAACGCCTTCTTGCAGTCCAAAAATGCAGTCTATCCACCCTCTCTCTCGTGTCTTACTTCTGTTACCTTGTCATAAAACTCCAGTAGGTTTGTGACACAGGATTTTCCTTCCCTGAAACCGTGCTGGTTGTCGTTTATAAGCTTGTGTCTTTCTAGGTGCTCCACCACTCTCCTCCTGATGATCTTCTCCATGACTTTGCATACTATACACGTCAGTGACACAGGTTTGTAGTTTAATGCCTCGTGTCTGTCTCCTTTCTTAAAAATTGGGACTACATTTGCCATCTTCCACGCCTCAGGTAGTTGCCCAGTTTCAATGGATGTGTTGAAGATTTGTGTTAGTGGCACACACAACATCTCTGCTCCTCTCTAAGGACCCACGGAGAAATGTTGTCCGGTCCCACCGCTTTTGAGGTATCGAGTTCACATAGCAGCTTCTTCACCTCCTCCTCGGTTGTGTGTATTTCATCCAGCACTTGTTGGTATACCTCCCTATTCTGAATTCCTGGAGTCCTTCCTGTCTCCTGTGTAAATACTTCTTTAAATCTCATGTTGAGCTCCTCACATACCTCTTGGTCGTTTATTGTGAACTCCCCACCTTCCTTTCTCAGCCTGATTACCTGGTCCTTGACTGTTGTTTTCCTCCTGATGTGGCTATACAACAGCTTCGGGTCAGACTTGACTTTTGATGCTATATCATTTTCATATTGTCGCTGAGCCTCCCTTCTTACCTGTGCATATTCGTTTCTGGCTCTTCGGCTAATCTCTTTATTTTCCTGGGTCCTTTGTCTTCTGTACTTTTTCCATTCTCTATTACACTTACTTTTTGCCTCCCTACACCTCTGGGTGAACCAAGGACTCGTTCTGGTCTTCCCATTACTTCTGTTTACCTTGGGGACAAACCTCTCCTCTGCCTCTTTGCATTTGGTTGTCACATATTCCATCATTTCTTTTACTGGTTTTCCTGCCAATTCTCTCTCCCACTGAACGTCTTGTAGGAAGTTCCTCGTGACTGTGTAGTCCCCCCTTTTGTAGTTTCGTTTCTCCCTTCCTATTCCTGCTTCCCTCTCCACTTGTAGCTCAACTATATAATCAAAACACAGAACCAAATGATCACTAGCTCCAAGGGGCCTTTCATACGTGATATCCTCGATGTCCGAACTACTCAAGGTGAATACTAGGTCCAGTCTTGCTGGATCATCCCCACCTCTCTCTCTGGTAGTGTCTCTAACATGTTGATGCATGAGGTTTTCCAGTACCACATCCATCATCTTGGCTCTCCATGATTCAGGACCCCCATGGGGCTCTAGGTTTTCCCAATCAATCTCTTTGTGATTGAAATCACCCATAACTAGTAACTTTGCTCTCCCCATGTGGGCTCTTCTGGCCACCTCGGCTAGTGTGTCTACCATTGCTCTGTTGCTCTCGTCGTATTCTTCTCTTGGCCTCCTGCAGTTCTGTGGCGGGTTGTACATTACAGCAATTACCACCTTATGGCCCTCAGACTGAATTGTTCCTACTATGTAGTCCCTTTCACCCACAAACTTGACCACTATGGAATAAGAGGTCATGCACTAGCATACCTCAAATCCTACCTCACTAATAGGTACCAGTATGTCACTATTAAAGACACATCCTCCACGACACTACCACTAGACACCGGCGTACCGCAGGGAAGTGTCCTTGGTCCCCTGCTCTTCCTCTTATACATCAATGATCTTCCCAATGTATCACAACACTTGAAACCAATACTCTTTGCTGACGATACAACTTATGTCATCTCCCACACAAACCTTGCCACGCTTAATACCATTGTTAACGACGAATTAATAAAAATATCAACATGGATGACTGCCAATAAACTTACACTCAACACTGATAAGACCTTCTATATTATGTTTGGCAACAGAACAGATGATCCACAATTAAACATTAAGATCAACTCTACACCTATTGCTAGACATAACGAGGGCAAGTTCCTGGGCCTTCACCTTGACAGCAGCCTGAAATTCAGCACCCATATCCAACACATAACAAAGAAAGTGTCCAAAACTGTGGGGATCCTCTCTAAGATACGGTATTATGTACCACAATCAGCCCTACTCACACTATACTACTCACTCATCTATCCCTACCTCACATATGCCATTTGTGCATGGGGATCAACAGCAATTACCCACCTAAAGCCAATAATAACCCAACAAAAAGCCGCAGTAAGAATTATCACACAATCCAACGCTAGGCAGCACACCCCCCCACTCTTCAAAGACCTAAACCTACTCACTGTCCAGAACATCCATACTTACTACTCTGCTATCTACATTTATAGAACCATTAATTCCAACTTTAACCCTGAGCTAAAACACTTTCTTGACAGTTGTGACAGGACCCATAGACATAATACCAGACATAAACACCTCTTTGACATTCCCGTGTCCGACTAAATCTTTACAAAATTCAATGCGCATAAAAGGGCCTAAAATCTGGAACTCCCTGCCTGAAAACTTCTAGAACTGCAGACACAACCTCCATTTTCAAAGGCACCGTTAAAAACATCTTATCTCACTTACGCACCCGACCGATAGTTAACCATACGAAAACTACTTTATCTTGCACATATCCACAGCAAAATACACTTATTGATATCTGTGATTCTCCTTAATTTGCACATTACTAACCACAGCAAAATACACTTATTGATATCTGTGATTCCCTTTAATTTGCACAGTTCTAACCAAAATTCTGATACAACTATTGCTCCATAATACTTAAGCTAGTCATAAGTTTGCCTAAGATACTCCAATATAGAATCTATATTATGCCAATATGTCACCTTTACCATTAATATATAAACTAATTGCTAACTTTTTATACTAATTGTTAAATTCTCAATGTTTAAATTCCAGTACCTAAATTTTGTAAACCTAACCTTACAATCTGTATATCCATTGTATAGCTATTGAGTAAGACCTATCATAAGACTGCCTGAAAAGCCTAGGCATACCTAGGCATATTATTGGCCATCTTGTAATATCAACTTTAATGTATAACTATAAGTACCCCCCACCTTGTATTACATGAAATAAAGGATTTGAATTTGAATTTGAATTTGAATTCCATCCATTCCTTCCACTTCCTCAAATCCCCACCGGTTCTTAATGAGCAGTGCAACTCCTCCTCCCCCTCTGCTCCCTCTATCTTTCCTGAGGATTTGATATCCGGGTGGAAAGATTGCATCTGTTATCATCCTGGTGAGTTTCGTTTCTGTGAGTGCTATTATGTCTGGGGATGTCTCCTTTATTCTTTCATGCCACTCCTCACATTTATTTGTTATACCATCTGCATTTGTATACCAAACCTTCAACTTCTTTTCTAAAACCGTAGTGTGTGTGTGTGTGTGTGTGTGTGTGTGTGTGTGTGTGTGTGCGTGTGTGAATTTTGTATTGACCATTGGTGACTCTCCCCCGGGCTCTCTCTCTCTCACTCTCTCTCTCTCTCTCTCTAGGGAATTGAAAAGAGTATCTAGGGAGGAAGAGAGGGAAATATTGTCTTGTAAGTAAGTAAGTTTATTCAGGTATACACAAATACAGTTAAATAGATTATCATACATAGCAGCATATGTGTAGACAACCCAGGATAACCCAAAAAGTCAGACAGAGTGACTTATTTCCATTGGGGTCCTTTTAGTAACTTAATATTATACACTCATGGAGATATATGTTATTATACTATACAGGATATATACTAGGAATAAGGTAAAAAGAGTTATTTACATATACATGTGTGTTAGCTAAAAAAATAAAAAAAAACATTCTCCTACCTTTCTGTCTCTAAATTCATTAGGTACCTTTTGGTTCTCTTCTTGAACTGGCTGATGCTATGACTGGCTTTGACATGTGCAGGCAGTCTGTTCCATTCCTTTATTGCTGTACAATAAAAGGTGTTTGAAGCCTGGCCACTTGGTGACAGGAAGAGTGTCTTGGTGACAGGAAAAGTGTCTTGGTGACAGGAAGAGTGTCCTGGGAGACAGGAAGAGTGTCTTGGGAGACAGGAAGAGTGTCTTGGTGACAAGAAGAGTGTTTTGGGAGACAGGAAGAGTGTCTTGGTGACAAGAAGAGTGTCTTGGGAGACAGGAAGAGTGTCTTGGTGACACGAAGAGTGTCTTGGTGACAGGAAGAGTGTCTTGGTGACAGGAAGAGTGTCCTAGGAGACAGGAAGAGTGTCTTGGGAGACAGGAAGAGTGTCTTGGTGACAGGAAGAGTGTCCTGGGAGACAGGAAGAGTGTCTTGGTGACAAGAAGAGTGTCTTGGGAGACAGGAAGAGTGTCTTGGTGACACGAAGAGTGTCTTGGTGACAGGAAGAGTGTCTTGGTGACAGGAAGAGTGTCCTGGGAGACAGGAAGAGTGTCTTGGGAGACAGGAAGAGTGTCTTGGTGACAGGAAGAGTGTCTTGGTGACAGGAAGAGTGTCCTGGGAGACAGGAAGAGTGTCTTGGGAGACAGGAAGAGTGTCTTGGGAGACAGGAAGAGTGTCTTGGTGACAGGAAGAGTGTCTTGGGAGAAAGAAGAGTGTCTTGGTGACAAGAAGAGTGTCTTGGGACAGGAAGAGTGTCTTGGTGACAGGAAGAGTGTTTGGTGACAGGAAGAGTGTCTTGGTGACAGGAAGAGTGTCTTGGGAGACAGGAAGAGTGTCTTGGGAGACAGGAAGAGTGTCTTGGAGAAAAGAGTGTCTTGAGAAGGAAGAGTGTCTTTGTGACTGGAAAAGTGTCTTGGGAGACAGGAAGAGTGTCTTGGGAGACAGGAAGAGTGTCTTGGGAGACAGGAAGAGTATCTTGGGAGACAGGAAGAGTGTTTTGGGAGACAGGAAGAGTGTCTTGGTGACAAAAAGAGTGTTTTGAGAGACAGGAAGAGTGTCTTGGGAGACAGGAAGAGTGTTTTGGGAGACAGGAAGAGTGTCTTGATGACAGGAAGAGTGTCTTGGTGACAGGAAGAGTGTCTTGGTGGCAAGAAGAGTGTCTTGGTGACACGAAAAGTGTCTTGGGAGACAGGAAGAGTGTCTTGGTGACAAGAAGAGTGTCTTGGGAGACAGGAAGAGTGTCTTGGGAGACAGTAAGAGTGTCTTGGGAGACAGGAAGAATGTCTTGGAGACAGAAAGAGTGTCTTGAAAGACAGGAAGAGTGTCTTGGTAGACAGGAAGAGTGTCTTGGTAGACAGGAAGAGTGTCTTGGTAGACAGGAAGAGTGTCTTGGGAGACAGGAAAGAGTGTCTTGGTGACAGGAAAGTGTCTTGGTGACAGGAAGAGTGTCTTGGTAGACAGGAAGAGTGTCTTGGTAGACAGAAGAGTGTCTTGGAGACAGGAAGAGTGTCTTGGAGTGACAGGAAGAGTGTCTTGGGAGACAGGAAGAGTGTCTTGGTGACAGGAAGAGTGTCTTGGGAGACAGGAAGAGTGTCTTGGGAGACAGGAAGAGTGTCTTGTGACGGTGACAGGAAGAGTGTCTTGGGAGACAGGAAGAGTGCCTTGTTGACAGGAAGAGTGTCTTGGGTGACAGGAAGAGTGTCATGGGAGACAGGAAGAGTGCCTTGTTGACAGGAAGAGTGTCTTGGGTGACAGGAAGAGTGTCATGGGACAGGAAGAGTGTCTTGGTGACAGGAAGAGTGTCTTGGGTGAAAGGAAGAGTGTCTAGGGAGACATGAAGGGTGTCTTGGGAGACAGGAAGAGTGTCTTGGTGACAGGAAGAGTGACTTGAGAGACAGGAAGATTGTCTTGGGAGACAGGAAGAGTGTCTTGGAGAATGGAAGAGTGTCCAGGAAGAGTGTCTTGGTGACAAGAAGAGTGTCTTGGTGACAGAAGAGTGTCTTGGTGACAGGAAGAGTGTCTTGAGAGACAGGAAGAGTGTCTTGGGAGACAGGAAGAGGTCTAGGAGACTGAAGTGTCTTGAGACAGGAAGAGTGACTTGAGAGACAGGAAGATTGTCTTGGGAGACAGGAAGAGTGTCTTGGAGACAGGAAGAGTGTCCAGGAAGAGTGTCTTGGTGACAAGAAGAGTGTCTTGGTGACAGGAAGAGTGATCTTGGAGACAGGAAGAGTGTCTTTGGGAGACAGGAAGAGTGACTTGGTGAGAGGTAGAGTGTCTTGGTGACAGGAAGAGTTTCTTAGGAGAGAGGAAGAGTGTCTTGGTGACAGGTAGAGTGTCTTGGTGACAGGTAGAGTGTCTTGGGAGACAGGAAGAGTGTCTTGGTGACAAGAAGAGTGTTTTGAAAGACAGGAAGAGTGTCTTGGTGACAAGAATAGTGTTTTGGGAGACAGGAAGAGTGTATTGGTGACATGAAGAGTATCTTGGTGACAGAAAGAGTGTCTTGGGAGACAGGAAGAGTGTCTTGGTGACAGGAAGAGTGTCTTGGGAGACAGGAAGAGTGTCATGGTGACAGGAAGAGTGTCTTGGGTGACAAGAAGAGTGTCTTGGGAGACAGGAAGAGTGTCTTGGTGACAGGAAGAGTGTCTTGGGTGACAGGAAGAGTGTCTTGGTGACAGGAAGAGTGTCTTGGGGACAGGAAGAGTGTCTTGGGTGACAGGAAGAGTGTCTTGGGAGACAGGAAGAGTGTCTTGGGAGACAGGAAGAGTGTCTTGAAAGACAGGAAGAGTGTCTTTGTGACTGGAAAAGTGTCTTGGTAGACAGGAAGAGTGTCTTGGAGAGACAGGAAGAGTGTCTTGGGAGACAGGAAGAGTATCTTGGGAGACAGGAAGAGTGTCTTGGGAGACAGGAAGAGTGTCTTGGTGACTAAAAGTGTCTTGATGGGAGACAGGAAGAGTGTCTTGGTGACATTAAGAGTGTCTTGGTGACAGGAAGAGTGTCTTGGGAGACAGGAAGAGTGTCTTGGGAGACAGGAAGAGTGTCTTGATAACATTAAGAGTGTCTTGGTGACAGGAAGAGTGTCTTGGGAGACAGGAAGAGTGTCTTGGGAGACAGGAAGAGTGTCTTGGGAGACAGGAAGAGTGTCTTGGTAACATTAAGAGTGTCTTGGTGACAGGAAGAGTGTCTTGGCTGGCAAGGAGGACTCAAAAGAACATTTACAGTAGTTTCACAAACTTGTGAAAACCAGTAACAATAAGCACTAGCTACTCACTCTCATTTGCTTACACCTCCTCCTTTACATACACCTCATTTGCATACATCACTTTACTTAACTGTCCTCTAAGTTGGTCTGTAATGGTACAGTGTCTCTCTTGCTTCCCTTCAAGAATGTTACTGTAATACTGAGAACAGTGTAGCAGTATACTAAGAATTTATACTACTATTACGACTATTACGACTACTACTACTACGACTACTACTGCTACTACTACTACTGCTACTACTACTACTACGACTACTACTACGACTACTACTACTACTTACTACTACTACTACTACTACTACTACTACATAATAATAATAATAATAATAATAATGGGTGTTAGTCACCTTACACCTGCTGTCACTCTTCACCTAGCAGAAACTAGGTACCTGGATGGGTACCTGCTTACTGTCTACCAACCCACCACCTAGAAACAACGTTTCCCAGTACCACGATGTTTCTTCCGTTATTAACCACTAGTCTCGTACGTACCTGACCGTAAAGCTGCGTACGGGTGTCAGGAATCAATATTTCTGACCCACTTGTTAACAATGGGACACAAATTGATGGACTAGACTCAATTCCACCTTTCAATTATTTTGAAGATTGATTAATTGACAGTAGAGTTGAATAATGATGTTAGAGTAGTTGCCTTTATAGAATGATTATTAATAAAGGAGTTTGTTGTTTGTGACTGACAAGTCTGTCGGAGGAGAGCTGACAACACTTGCTTATAGCTCAGAATGTCAGCTTATTATTATTTTATTATTATTATTATTATTATTATTATTATTATTATTATTATTATTATTATTATTATTATTATTATTATTATCATTATCGTTATTAATATTAAAATCTTGATTAATATTGTTATAATAATAATAATAATTGTAATAATTATTATTACTATTATAAACACTCCAACAGCACGTCAAACCTTAAAATCCATATGTCTCCACTCGGAAGCCTGCTGGATGTTCAAGCTCCTAGCACGCAAAACCTCTTTCTCCCCTTCCCACCAACTCCTTTGGGACAACTCCCACCCCCTCCTTCCACCCCAATCTTATACACCCTCCTGGTTATCCTGTTCTGTTCTATGCTCTTTAAATTCCTTAAACCACCTCAAAAACCCCCTCCTCAGTACTACATGACCTGTCCACTGTCACCAGCCTCCTCCTTGATGCAACGTTTAAAACCCATGCTTCAAATAGTCTAGGGTGCTATCTTCCTGGCAGACCGCCAAGATTCTAGTCCTTGATACATACATACATATGCACACACATACACACACACATACACACACACACACACACACACACACACACACAAACACACACACAGAGTACACGCACCAGACTGAGTTGTTGGTAATCAATATTACACTGTCAGTTCCCGGACACTGGTAGTGGTGGTAGTGGTAGTGGTGGTAGGGGTTTAGTGGTGGTAGTGGTGGTAGTGGTAGTGGTGATGGTGGTAGGTAGAGTGGTGATGGTAGTTTGGTGGTGATGGTGGTGAATGGGGTTTAAAGTCTATCTACTGGCACGAGGGTTATTAAGGTTGGTTAATGGAGTTAAAAGTCTATCTACTACACGGTTATTAAGGTTGGTTAATGGAGTTTAAAGTCTATCTACTACCAAGGTTATTAAGGTTGGTTAATGGAGTTTAAAGTCTATCTACTACACGGTTATTAAGGTTGGTTAATGGAGTTTAAAGTCTATCTACTACACGGTTATTAAGGTTGGTTAATGGGTTTAAAGTCTATCTACTACACGAGGGTTATTAAGGTTGGTTAATGGAGTTTAAAGTCTATCTACTACACGAGGGTTATTAAGGTTGGTTAATGGAGTTTAAAGTCTTTCTACTACAGAGAGTTATTAAGGTTGGTTAATGGAGTTTAAAGTCTATCTACTACATGAGGGTTTTAAGGTTGGTTAATGGAGTTTAAAGTCTATCTACTACACGAGATTATTAAGGTTGGTTAATGGAGTTTAAAGTTTGTCTACTACACGAGGGTTATTAAGGTTGGTTAATGGAGTTTAAAGTCTATCTACTACACGAGTTATTAAGGTTGGTTAATGGAGTTTAAAGTCTATCTACTACACGAGGTTATTAAGGTTGGTTAATGGAGTTTAAAGTCTATCTACTACACGAGTTATTAAGGTTGGTTAATGGAGTTTAAAGTCTATCTACTACACGAGGGTTATTAAGGTTGGTTAATGGAGTTTAAAGTCTATCTACTACACGAGGTTATTAAGGTTGGTTAATGGGGTTTAAAGTCTATCTACTACACGAGGGTTATTAAGGTTGGTTAATGGAGTTTAAAGTCTATCTACTACACGAGGGTTATTAAGGTTGGTTAATGGAGTTTAAAGTCTATCTACTACACGAGGGTTATTAAGGTTGGTTAATGGAGTTTAAAGTCTATCTACTACACGAGGGTTATTAAGGTTGGTTAATGGGGTTTAAAGTCTATCTACTACACGAGGGTTATTAAGGTTGGTTAATGGAGTTTAATATCTATCTAGATATTGCACTGTTTTGTAATGTACTCACCTATTTTATGGTTGCAGGGGCGAGTTATAGCTCCTGGCCCCACCTCTTCACTGGTCGCCACTAGGTCCACTCTCTCCCTGCTCCATGAGCTTTATCATACCTCTTCTTAAAGCTATGTATGGATCCTGCCTCCACTACATCACTGTCCAAATTGTTAAACTTCCTGACAAGTCTATGGCTAAAGAAATACTTCCTAACATCCCTGTGTGTGTACTCACCTAGTTGTACTCACCTAGTTGTACTCACCTAGTTGTGGTTGCAGGGGTCGAGTCATAGCTCCTGGCCCCGCCTCTTCACTGGCCGTTACTGGGTCACGCTCCTGGTCCATGTGTGTGTATGTGTTAGTTAGTTACCATTTTGTCCCTAGGCACATGTCGATTAGACACTAGGCCTGGTGTATGTGTGTTGTTGTGTGTGTGTGTAAAGAAACACTTCGAAATGTTTCCGCCCCGCCGGGAATTGAACCCGGGCCCTCCGTGCGTGAAGCCACAGTTTTAGCCACCAGGCCACCTGGGCTATATGTACTCACCTAATTGTACTCACCTAATTGTGGTTGCAGGGTCGAGACTCAGCTCCTGACCCCGCCTCTTCGCTGTCTGCTACTGGGTCTCTGCTCTCCCTGCTCCATGAGCTTTATCATACCTTGTCTTAAAACTATGTATGGTTCCTTCCTCCACTATATCTTTCTCTAGACTATTCCACTTCCTAACTACTCTGTGGCTGAATAAATGCTTCCTAACATCCCTTTGACTCATCTGAGTCTTCAGCTTCCAGTTGTGTCCCCTTGTTTCTGTGTTCCCTCTCTGGAACATCCTGTCACTGTCTACCTTGTCGATTCCCCGCAGTATTTTGTATGTCGTTATCATGTCTCCTCTGACCCTTCTTTCCTCCAGTGTTGTTAGTATTTCCCTCAATCTTTCTTCATAGGACAGACCCCTGAGTTGTGGAACTAACCTTGTCGCAAACCTTTGCACTTTCTCTAGTTTCTTTACGGGCTTGACCAGGTGTGGGTTCCAAACTGGTGCTGCATATTCTAGTATGGGCCTGACGTACACGGTGTACAGTGTCTTGAACGATTCCTTGTTAAGGTAACGGAACGCTAATCTTAGGTTTGCCAGTCGCCCATATGCTGCCGCAGTTATCTGGTTGATGTGTGCCTCCGGAGACGTGCTTGGCGTTATACTCACCCCAAGGTCTTTCTCTTTTGACGAGGTTTGTAGCCTTTGTCCGCCTAGCCTGTACTCTGTCAGCGGTCTTGTTTGCCCTTCTCCGATCTTCATGACTTTGCATTTGGTGGGATTGAATTCGAGAAGCCAGTTGCTAGACCAGATGTCAAGCTTGTCCAGGTCTGTTTGAAGTCCTGCTTGGTCCTCCTCCGATGTGATTCTCCTCATTAATTTCACATCATCTGCGAACAGAGACACTTCTGAGTCTATCCCGTCCTTCATGTCATTTACATATACCAAGAATAACACTGGTCCTAGGACTGACCCCTGTGGTACACCGCTCGTCACAGGCGCCCACTGTGATACCTCATTACGCACCATGACTCGTTGTTGCCTCCCTGTGAGGTATTCCCTGACCCATTTCAGTGCCCTTCCAGTTATACACGCTTGTTCTTCCAACTTCTTTACTAATCACATGTGAGGAACTGTGTCGAAGGCCTTCCTGCAGTCCAGGAAAATGCAATCAACCCACCCCTCTCTCTCTTGCCTTACCTATGTTACTTTATCATAGAACTCCAGGAGGTTTGTTACACAGGATTTGCCTTCCCGGAATCCGTGCTGTCTGGTGTTTATTATCCTGTTCATCTCGAGGTGCTCCACCATTCTTTTCCTGATGATTTTCTCCAGGACTTTGCACACTATACACGTAAGTGACACCGGTCTATAGTTTAGTGCCTCTTTTCTGTCTCCTTTTTTAATGATGGTGACAACATTGGCCTTCTTCCATACCTCAGGTATCTGCCCAGTTTCAAGGGATGTGTTGAATATTGTGGTAAGTGGCACACTCAGTACCTCAGCTCCTTCCCGAAGAACCCACGGGGAGATATTGTCCGGACCCATCGCCTTTGAGGTATCAAGGTCACTGAGTAATTGCTTCACCTTGAAGTTCCTAAACCTGTACTCTCTAGAACGCAGGCGGGAGAGATACATTATTATATACACATGGAAAATTCTCGAGGGCTTAGTACCAAACTTGCACACACAAATCACTCCCTACGAAAGCAAAAGACTCGGCAGGCGATGTAACATCCCCCCAATGAAGAGCAGGGGTGCCACTAGCACGTTGAGGGACAACACAATAAGTGTGAGGGGCCCAAGATTGTTCAACTGCCTCCCAGCATACATCACGGGGATTACCAACAAGCCCCTGGCTGTCTTCAAGCAGGCACTGGACAGGCACCTCAAGTCGGTACCTGATCAGCCGGGCTGTGGTTCGTACGTTGGACTGCGTGCGGCCAGCAGTAACAGCCTGGTTGATCAGGCTCTGGTCCAACAGGAGGCCTGGTCAAGGACCGGGCCGCGGGGGCGTTGACCCCTGGAATTCTCTCCAGGTAGACTCCAGGTAGACTCAGTTGCGTGTATGCCCTCTAGCACTTGATACATCCCTTGTTGGTGATGCACCCCGTCCTGTCTACCCAGCTGCCTTCCTTCCTCCACTGTGAATACTTCCTTAAACCTCAAGTTGAGCTCCTCACATACCTCTTGATCGTTACTTGTGAGTTCCCCATCTTCTCTCCTCAGCCTTATCACCTGGTCCTTGACTGTACTCACCTAATTGTACTCACCTAATTGTGGTTGCAGGGGTCGAGACTCAGCTCCTGGCCCCGCCTCTTTGCTGTCTGCTACTGGGTCTCTGCTCTCCCTGCTCCATGAGCTTTATCATACCTTGTCTTAAAACTATGTATGGTTCCTGCCTCCACTATATCTTTCTCTAGACTATTCCACTTCCTGACTACTCTGTGGCTGAAGAAATGCTTCCTAACATCCCTTTGACTCATCTGAGTCTTCAGCTTCCAGTTGTGTCCCCTTGTTTCTGTGTTCCCTCTCTGGAACATCCTGTCACTGTCTACCTTGTCAATTCCCCGCAGTATTTTGTATGTCGTTATCATGTCTCCTCTGTGTGTGTGTGTTTTTTTTTTGTGTGTGTGTGTTCTGTGTGTGTGTGTGTGTGTGTGTGTGTTGTGTGTGTGTGTGTGTGTGTGTGTGTGTGAGAGAGAGAGAGAGAGAGTGTGTTGTGTGTACTCACCTAGTTGTGGTTGCAGGGGTCGAGTCATAGCTCCTGGCCCCGCCTCTTCACTGGCCGCTACTGGGACTGTGTGTGTGTGTGTGTGTGAGTGTGTTCTGTGTGTGTGTGTGTTCTGTGTGTGTGTGTGTGTGTGTGTCAAGACTCTCCCTCTTACAGAAAAGACTCACAAATAAATAATAAGATAATTAAGTAATTAAAAACTAATGAAATTAATCAGAATATTTAATGTAATTAACAACCAGAAGTTACACTGAGAAATATTCACGAGGTTGTACTCTATCTCTGGGTCCTACACTGACGTCACTTGTACAACACCTGGGTATCTGTGATGGAAGTCTTCACCAGTCGGTGGCTTCTTCAGTCCAATACAGAGAGGATAGGTGGAAGGTGAGGAGTTTGGGGTGATCATTCCCTCAGTCTGGAGTCGGTGTCCTCAGTCCATCAATCTTGGTCGGACTGGAGGGACTGACCCCCACCCCCAGGACCAGGCAGCGGGGGCGCTGACCCCCGAAACCCCCTCCAGGTATACTCCATGTATACTCTGGGTATACTCCGGGTATACTCCATGTATACTCTGGGTATACTTCGTGTATACTCCGGGTATACTCCATGTATACTCCGGGTATACTCCATGTATACTCCGGGTATACTCCATGTATACTCCGGGTATACTCCGTGTATACTCCGGGTATACTCCATGTATACTCCGGGTATACTCCATGTATACTCCGGGTATACTCCATGTATACTCCGGGTATACTCCGTGTATACTCCGGGTATACTACATGTATACTCCAGGTATACTCCGGATATACTCCATGTATACTCCGGGTATACTCTATGTATACTCCGGGTATACTCCATGTATACTCCGGGTATACTCCATGTATACTCCGGGTATACTCCATGTATACTCCGGGTATACTCCATGTATACTATGGGTATACTATGGGTATACTCCGGTTATACTCCGTGAATACTCCATGTATACTCCGAGTATACTCCATGTATACTGCAGGTATACTCCGGGTATACTCCATGTATACTCCGGGTATACTCCAGTAACGGACAGTGAAGAGGCGGAGCCAGGAGCTATGTCTCGACCCCTGCAACCACTATTAGGTGAGTACACACACACACACACAGGTGAGTACAGCTGTGACTCGACCCCTGCAACCACAACTAGGTGAGTACAACTAGGTGAGTACAACTAGGTGAGTACACTCATACACACGTACTCAGACAAACCTAACCTAACATATTAAATCATAAATCCCTCCCCTTCACCACACACCCATTTTTTACGCAAACCTGAAGGAGCTAGAGCATCCTAACAGGATAAAAAATGGGATCTCAAAAGGGAGGACGTAAAGGCAAGGGAACTGAGGATGGTTGGTCTGAAAAGGAAGAATGGGTAGAATGGCTCAAGAATAAAATGGATAAAGAATGGGAAAAAAAGGTTAAATGAGCTTTACAATAACATGTTAGATAAGATATCTGCAGAGAGCAAGAAGTGGGAATCGCGAGCTGTAATAGCTGAGGCAAAGTTACAAAGACTGGAGGAAGAAATGGATGTGCTGAAGCAAGATATAAAGATGAGGCCAAGTGTGCTAGAGCATGGAAAAGGTATAGAAGGCAAAGGACTCAATAAAACAAGGAGTTGAGCAGAAGAACCAGAAACGAATATGCAGGGATAAGGAGAGAGGCCCAGAGGCAATACGAGAACGACATAGCATCAACAGCCAAATCTGAACCAAAGTTGTTATACAGTCATATTAGGAGAAAAACAACAGTCAAGGACCAGGTAATCAGTCTGAGGAAAGAAGGAGGGGAGGTCACAAAGAATGACCAGGAAGTATGTGATGAACTAAACACAAGATTTAGAGAAGTATTTACGGTAGAGACAGCGATGCTTCCAGAAAATTGGGGAGGTAGGGTGCACCAGCAGGTGCTGGACTCAATATACATAACCAAGGTAGAGGTGATGAAACTGCTAGGTGAACTAGATACCTCAAAGGCGGTGGGCCCAGATAACATATCTCCTTGGATACTGAGAGAAGGAGCAGAGGCACTGTGTGTGCCGCTAGCAACAATCTTCAGTAAATCTATCGAAACTGGACAATTGCCTGAGGCGTGGAAGAGAACAAATGTAGTTCCAATTTTTAAGAAGGGAAACAGACAGGAAGCGTTAAACTATCGACCAGTGTCTCTGACTTGTATAGTATGTAAAGTAATGGAAAAGATCATCAGGAGAAGAGTTGTGGAACATATTGAAAAGATTGGGCTCATACATGACAATCAGCACGGCCTCAGAGATGGGAAATCCTCTGTCACAAATCTACTTGAGTTCTACGATAAGGTAACAAAAGTAAGACAGGAGAGAGAGGTATGGGTAGACTGCATCTTTTTGGACTGTAAGAAGGCTTTTGACACAGTACCACACAAGAAACTGGTGCAAAAATTAGAGGAGCAGGCAGGAATAATAGGGAAAGTACTGCAATGGATCAAGGAATAACTAACAGGAAGGAAACAACGAGTGTTGGTATGTGATGAAGTGTCAGAGTGGGCGCATGTGTCGAGTGGGGTTCCACAAGGGTCAGTCCTAGGTCCGGTGCTGTTTCTTATATATGTGAATGACATGATGGAAGGAATAGATTCAGAAGTGTCACTGTTCGCTGATGATGTGAAACTGATGAGGAGAATACAAGCGGACGAGGATCAGTTAAGATTACAACGGGATCTGGACAGACTACAAGTCTGGTCAAACAAATGGCTCCTGGAGTTTAACCCCAGTAAGTGTAAGGTCATGAAGATTGGGGAAGGACACAGAAGACCGCAGACGGCATACAGATTAGGGAATCAAAGGCTGCAAACGTCACTTAAAGAAAAGAATCTTGGAGTAAGCATTATAACGAACATGTCTCCTGAGGCACACGTCAATCAAATAACTGCTGCAGCATATGGGCGCTTGGCAAACCTGAGATTAGCGTTTAGACATCTGAGTAAGGAGTCATTCATGACATTGTACACAGTGTATGTCAGGCCAATACTGGAGTATGCAGCACCAGTATGGAACCCTCACCTAGTCAAACACGTCACGAAACTGGAGAAAGTGCAAAAATTTGCAACACGTTTAGTCCCGGAACTGAGAGGTATGTCTTATGAGGAGAGGTTAAGGGAACTCAACCTGATGACACTAGAGGATAGGAGGGACAGGGGGGACATGATAACAACGTATAAGATACTGAGAGGAATTGACAAGGTGGACATGGCTCGAATGTTTCAGAGATGGGATACAGCAACAAGGGGCCACAATTGGAAGCTGAAAACCCAGATGAGTCACAGGGATGTTAGGAAGTATTTCTTTAGCCTTAGAGTTGTAAAGAAGTGGAATAATCTGGAGAGTGAAATAGTGGAAGCAAGTTCCATACATAGCATTAAGAAGAGGTATGATAAAGCTTATTGAGTAGGGAGAGAGTGAATTAGTATCGACCAGTGAAGAGGCGGGGCCAAGAGCTATGACTCGACCCCTGCAACCACATATAGGTGAGTACACACACACACACAGTGAAGGGCTGCAACAAGCAGTGGTGTTGCTAATACAATAGTAACTATGGTATCGTAAGTTGTTAAGGAGTGACTATCGTAGTCACGGTAATTACTGCTACTTTTTGACTATCGTGTATTCCTGTGTTCTCCCGTATACTCTTGTGTACTCCCGTATACTATTGTGTACTCCCTTGTATTCCCGTATGCTATTGTGTACTCCCGTGTACGCCCGTATACTCCAGTGTACGCGCGTTAACTTTTGTGTACTCCCGAATACTACCGTATACTCTTGTCAACTCACGTTTGCTCCCATGTACTCCCGTGTGCTTAAGTGTGCTCCGGTGTAATCCCATGTGGTCCCGTGTATTCCCGTATAGTCCCGTGTGCTCCGATGCACTCCCGTGTACTCCCGTGTACTCCCGTATACTCCAGAGTACTCCAGAGTACTCCCGTGTACTCCCGTATACTCCCCTATACTCCAGTGTACTCCCGTATGCTCCCGTGTACTCCCGTATAGTCCCGTATACACCCGTGTACTCATGTGTACTCTCGTATACTCCCGTATACTCCCGTGTACTCCCGTATACTCCCGTGTACTCCCGTATACTCCAGTGTACTACCGTATACTCCAGTGTACTCCCGTATGCTCCCGTGTACTCCCGTAGTCCCGTATACACCCGTGTACTCATGTGTACTCCCGTATACTCCCGTGTACTCCCGTGTACTACCGTATACTCCCGTGTACTCCCGTATACTCCCGTGTACTACCGTGTACTCCCGTATACTCCCGTGTACTCCAGTATACTCCCGTATACTCCAGTGTACTCCGTATGCTCCGTGACTCCGTATAGTCCCGTATACACCCGTGTACTCAGTGTACTCCCGTATCCTGTACTCCCGTGTACTCCCGTATACTCCCGTGTACTCCCGTATACTCCCGTATACTCCCGTGTACTCCCGTGTACTACCGTATACTCCCGTGTACTCCCGTATACTCCCGTGTACTACCGTGTACTCCCGTATACTCCCGTGTACTCCAGTATACTCCCGTATACTCCAGTGTACTCCCGTATGCTCCCGTGTACTCCCGTATAGTCCCGTATACACCCGTGTACTCATGTGTACTCTCGTATACTCCCGTATACCCCCGTGTACTCCCGTGTACTCCCGTATACTCCCGTGTACTCGGGAAATTGAAGGTTTGTTGAAGAGTAGAAATTTAAGAAAGTGTTGCATCTTTAGTGGAATGAACTTGTTAAAGGTCGTAGGTGTAACACCTGACCTTTGTTGTGTTGTACCAGGGTGTTGTACCAGGGTGTTGTGTTGTACCAGAATGTTGTACCAGGGTGTTGTGTTGCACCAGGGTGTTGTGTTGTACTAGGTGTTGTGTTGTACCAAGGTGTTGTACCAGGGTGCTGTACCAGGGTGTTGTGTTGTAACAGGGTGTTGTACCAGGGTGTTGTGTTGTACCAGGGTGTTGTGTTGTACCAGAGTGTTTTGTTGTACCAGAGTGTTGTGTTGTACCAGGTTGTTGTGGTATACCAGGGTGTTGTGTTGCACAAGGATGTTGTACCAAGGTGTTGTGTTGTACAAGGGTGTTGTACCAGGGTGTTGTGTTGCACTAGGGTGTTGTGTTGTACCAGGGTGTTGCGTTGTACCAGGGTGTTGTACCAGGGTGTTGTGTTGTACCAGGTGTTGTGTTGTACGAGGGTTTTAAGCTGTACCAGGGTGTTGTGTTGTACCAGGGTGTTGTACCAGGGTGTTGTGTTGTACCAGAGTGTTGTGTTGTACCAGGGTGTTGTGTTGTACCAGGGTGTTGTGTTATACCAGGGTGTTGTGTTGCACAAGGATGTTGTACCAAGGTGTTGTGTTGCACCAGGGTGTTGTGTTGTACCAGGTGTTGTGTTGTACGAGGGTGTTGGGCTGTACCAGGGTGTTGTGTTGTACCAGGGTGTTGTACCAGGGTGTTGTGTTGCACCAGGGTGTTGTGTTGTACCAGGGTGTTGTATCAGGGTGTTGTGTTGCACCAGGATGTTGCACCAAGGTGTTGTGTTGTACCAGGGAGTTGTGTTGCTCCAGGGTGTAATGTTGTACCAGGGTGTTGTGTTGTACCAGGTGTTGTGTAGTACCAGGTGTTGTGTTGTACGAGTGTGTTGGGCTGTACCAGGGTGTTGTGTTGTACCAAGGTGTTGTGTTGTACTAGGGTGTTGTGCCAAGGTGTTGTGTTGTACCAGGGTGTTGTGTTGTACCGAGGTGTTTTACCAGAATGTTGTGTTGCATCAGGGTGTTGTGTTGTACCAGAGTGTTGTACCAGAATGTTGTGTTGTACCAGGGTATTGTGTTGTACCTGGGCGTTGTGTTGTACCAGGGTGTTATGTGTACCAGGGTGTTGTGTTGCACCAGGGTGTTGTGTTGTACCAGGTGTTGTGTTGTACCAGGGTGTTGTGTTGTATCAGGGTGTTGTGTTGTACCAGGGTGTTGTGTTGTACCAGGTTGTTGTGTTGTATCAGTTTGTTGTGTTGTTCTAGGGTGTTGTGTTGTACCAGGGTGTTGTGTTTTACCAGGGTGTTGTGTTGCACCAGGGTGTAGTGTTGTACCAGAGTGTTGTGTTGTACCAGTGTGTTGTGTTGCACCAGGGTGTTGTGTTGTACCAGGGTGTTGTGTTGTACCAGTGTGTTGTGTTGTACCAGGGTGTTGTGTTGTACCAGTGTGTTGTGTTGCCCCAGGGTGTTGTGTTGTACCAGGGTGTTGTGTTGTACCAGTGTGTTGTGCTGTACCAGTGTGTTGTGTTGTAACAGGGTGTTGTGTTGTACCAGGGTGTTGTTGTGTTGTGTGTGTTCGTGTGTGTTGTGTGTGTGTACTCACCTAGTTGTGGTTGCAGGGGTCGAGTCATAGCTCCTGGCCCCGTCTCTTCACTGGCCGCTACTGGGTCACTCTCCCTGCGTCATGAGCTTTATCATACCTCTGCTTAAAGCTATGTATGAAATCTGCCTCGACTACATCGCTTCCCAAACTATTCCACTTCCCGACCACTCTGTGACTGAAGAAATACTTCCTAACATCTCTGTGATTCATCTGAGTCTTCAGCTTCCAACTGTGTCCCCTTGTTGCTGTGTCCCATCTCTGGAACATTCTGTCTCTGTCCACTGTGTCAATTCCTCTCAGTATCTTATATGTTGTTATCATATACCCCCCTATCTCTCCTGTCCTCCAGTGTCGTCAGGTCGATTTCCCTTAACCTCTCCTCGTCGGACATACCCCTTAGCTTCGGGACTAGTCTTGTTGCAAACCTTTGCACTTTCTCTAGTTTTCTTACATGCTTGGCTAGGTGTGGGTTCCAAACTGGTGCTGCATACTCCAGTATGGGCCTAACGTACACAGTGTACAGGGTCCTGAACGATTCTTTATTAAGATGTTGGAATGCTGTTCTTAGGTTTGCTAGGCGCCCATATGCTGCAGCAGTTATTTGGTTGATGAGCGCCTCAGGAGATGTGCCTGGTGTTATACTCACCCCAAGATCTTTTTCCTTGACTGAGGTTTGCAGTCTCTGGCCCCCTAGACTGTACTCCGTCTGCGATCTTCTTTGCCCTTCCCCAATCTTCATGACTTTGCACTTGGTGGGGTTGAACTCCAGGAGCCAGTTGCTGGACCAGGCTTGCAGCCTGTCCAGATCCCTTTGTAGTTCTGCCTGGTCCTCGTCCGATTGAATTCTTCTCATCAACTTCACATCATCTGCAAACAGGGACACTTCGGAGTCTATTCCTTTCGTCATGTCGTTCACAAATACCAGAAACAGCACCGGTCCCTGTGGAACCCCGCTCGTCATCGGCGCCCACTCTGACACTTCGCCACGTACCATGACTCGCTGCTGTCTTCCTGACAGGTATTCCCTGATCCATTGGAGTGCCTTCCCTGTTACCCCTGCCTGGTCCTCCAGCTTCTGCACTAATCTCTTGTGTGGAACTGTGTCAAACGCCTTCTTACAATCCAAGAATATGCAATCTACCCACCCTCTCTCTTGTCTTATTGCTGTCACCCTGTCATAGAACTCCAGTAGGTTTGTGACACAGATTTCCGTCCCTGAAACCGTGTTGGCCGTCGTTGATAAGCTCATTCCTTTCTAGGTGCTCCACCACTCTTCTCCTGACTATCTTCTCCATGACCTTGCATACTATACATGTCAGTGACACTGGTCTGTAGTTTAGTGCTACGTTCCTGTCTCCTTTTTTAAAGATTGTAACTACATTTGCTGTCTTCCATACCTCAGGTAGTTGCCTTGTTTCGATAGATGTGTTGAAGATTGTTGTTAGGGGTACACATAGCTCCTCTGCTCCCTCTCTCAGGACCCATGGAGAGATGTTATCCGGCCCCATCGCCTTTGAGGTATCTAGCTCGCTTAGTAGCCTCTTCACTTCCTCCTCAGTTGTGTGTATTGTGTCCAGCACTTGATGGTGTACCCTACCTCTCTGCCTTTCTGGAGGCTATTCTATCTCCTCTGTGAACACCTCTTTGAGTCTCATGTTGAGCTCCTCACACACTTCGTGGTCATTTCTTGTGACCTCCCCTCCTTCCTTCCTCAGCCTGATCACCTGGTCCTTGACTGTTGTTCTCCTACTGATGTGGCTGTACAGCAGCTTTGGGTCAGATTTGGCTTTCGCTGCTATGTCATTCTCATACTGTCTTTGGGCCTCCCTTCTGATATGTGCATATTCATTTCTGGCTCTACGACTGTGTGTGTGATACCACGGGGAGGGAAGTTGAATGATAGCTCAAGTTCATTAGCTTGCAATGTTGCATAAATAGGTTGGGAAGTACCATGGATGGATCTACCTGGACTTCCTACTCATTTATGCAACATTGCTGCTCCTGATGACGTCTTGATTGTAACACGAAAGACCTAGACCTAGAGATGTGATTATTGACCTGTCTTGTTCTTAATGGGTCGCTCCAACCCTTAGTTTTTCCCTTAACAGTGGCTCTACCCTTAGTTTGACCCTTAGCTGTTTTCACCCCGTTTGACCCTTAACTGTCGTTCACCCACTTAATTTGACCCTTAGCTGTGGTTCACCCCCTTATTTTGACACTTAACTGTGGTTCACCCTTAGTCTCGTCAAGGAGCTGCTCCTTTCCCAAGGGATTCGAAGACCCCTTAACTAATAAGGGCAAAAGAGGCCCAGTATAAGACTGATTCTTGGCGCAGTTCCAGGGGGGGTGTTGAATCTGTGCTGTGACTGCTGCTGTTCCAGGGGCTGCTTGAAGCT
>WNWK01019662.1:0-37315 GCA_009830355.1 Cherax destructor | reverse complement strand
ATCACTTTTTCCCAAAAAAACCCATATTTTTTGCAGAGGGCATACATATTTTCCCCCCCCAAAACCCCAGTCATACTGGCAACCTGTTAATGCTGAATTACAGAAAATATCTACCTAGATGACAAAAAAGCTTACTTCAATCTGACAAGACCTATTTTTTAAAAACCCCCCGCTTCCCACCAAGGCAGGGTGGCCAAAAAAAAAAAACCATCATCATTCCCACATCACTGTCTTGCCGGGGGCGTGCTTATACGGGTTATAAAATGAACATTAACATACCTTCTTCAGGTCAGGCACTGTCTTATCCCCAGGACTAAAGTCTGGCCTCCCGGGGGTTTCCTGAACCCCTTCATAAATGTTACCTTGCTCCTCCAACACCAAAAAAGTAAAAAACCCATTTGGACCCCTTTCCCCTTAAAAAGGCTAAATGCTTGCGGGAAACCCCCAAGACCCTCCCCAAAAACCCCCCCTTTTTCCCCTCCTCCAACCTTCCCGGGACCGACCCCCCCCCCCCCACTACATTTTAACAATTTCATCATTCTTTTCTTTCCATCCTCTCTACATGTAAAACCACATAAACCCCCCCTCAGCCCACATAATATTTTTGGTTCCTGCCCTCCTCCTAACCCCCAAACTACGGATTCTCAAAAAATTATTCACCACCCCCAAATTACCCCAGCACATCTCCACTGCCTCCAGACTTCTCCTTGTTGCAATTTTCCCCCCCATCCCTTCAAAAAAAAAGAGCATTGGTATAACTATTCTTCATACTTTTCCCCCCTTTTTTTCCATGGATAAAGTTTTTTTGTCTCCACAGCCCCCAATACCACTTTTTTTTTTCCCCCCTCAATCCCATGATTCACCTCATCTTTCCGGCCCCCCCCGCTGATAAAACCTCCCCAAAATCGAAAAAAATTTTACCCCCCCTACTCTCTCCCTCCCCAAAAAGATATCCAATCTTTTTTTTCCAATTTTTTTTTTCCTCATCCCCTTTTTTTTTTCCCAAAATTTACTTTTTAAATTTTCCCCTTTTTTTTCTCCCCACAAAAAAAATCCCCCCCCCCTGAACTTCTTTTGAATCTCCCAAAACACAGTGTCATCAGCAAAAACCCGTGACAAATTTTTTTTTGATATTAATGTTTTAACACCTCTTTTCCAACACCTGAGCTTCCTTTCTTACAAGTCCATCTATAAATAAAAAAAAAAATGAAATAATTATAAAAAAGCTGTCTTCTTTTGGGGGTTGAACTACTGGGCCTCTTCACAGACCTGCAGAAAGCTTTGATAAAAGACCCAAATCCCTCTTAAACTAGAACATTTGGTATCAGAGGTCATATTCTTTTCATACTTAAAATGTTTTTCTTAATAGTAGACACCAGTATGTTTCCATTAATGGTGTAACCTCATAAAATTGACCTATTAAGGGTTTCCTCAGGGTGTTCTCACCCTTTTCTTTTCCTCATATCGAAAAATGATCTTTTAATTTTCTCTTTTAATTTAAATTTTCCCTTTGCGGAAAGCCCAAATCTTGTCATCTCCTATTCCCAAAAAATTTAAAAAGGAGCTCATAAAGATATCTACCGGGGTGACTCCCCAAAACCCTCAAAACCCCAAAGCCCCCTTTCCCCAACTTGATGTCGGGATCATGAAAAATGCCCAAACTAAATATAATGGTTAATGTTCTCTCACTGTAAGAAAAACCAAAAAGGGGAAAAATCTTAGGTCCAACCCCTTTTAAATGCAATGTGAAATTCAAAAACCCCCTTAATTTCATTACCCAGTACTACTACCTCCCAAAAAGCACTATGTATACTTTTAAATATTCTTTAATTTATCCTTTACGTCACCTATGGTGTTTTTTTGCTTTGAATCTGCCCCAGCAAATCCACCCAAAACCAAAAAACTCAACAAAAAAAAATCCACAAACGATTCCCAATCTGGGGCCAGACAATACTCACCCCTCTTCAAAATTTTAAAAAATCATCTCTATTTCAAGTACATATTCCATTATAACAAATGATCCCCAGAAACAGCCCAAAAAAGTGAAAAACGGAAAAACCTAAATTCCTTTTTAAATCCTTTTAAAATTCAGTTTTTTCTTTTCCCATCATGCACCATGTGCCCCCATTTCAGACCCATTCTCTCATATCTGGCCAAAATTTACCTCCCAGCTTTCTGACAAGTTGAGCTCATGACAAAAACCCTCATAAGGACCCTGGCCTCAAAGAAAAGTTCTTGATGGACGTGAAAGGGTTAATATCCCCCGTGTCCTATTCAACCTGTGCAAAAAATTTAAATTTCATAAAGGCCCCAAAATCATAACTTCCTATCTGAAAAATTCCAATTCCCCGTTGGTCAACTGCTTCAAAGCTTTGTTTAAAAACACATCATTGCCTTACTGTGATCTCAGCGCAACACACTACGCCCAAAAAAAACCCAACCCAGTTGTTTTCATCCAAGTCTGTCCCCCGTTCTTCTTTAGCTTTCCTTCAATTTCCATATTTTTAAAATACAGTGGCCCCCCGGTTAATGGGCCCTAATTGTTCCCAAAAGCTGTTCGAGTGCCATTCCGAATGAATATGTTCCCTGAAATAATGTAAATTAAATTAGTCCTTTTTGCCCCCAAAAAATACACTTACACAAGCACCAAAAATCTTAAAATGTTGAGTTTGGGCCAGTCGTAACGGGGGGGCCCTGTCAGTGGACCGGTTTTTGTTCACCCCCAACTGAACAATTATGTCGTGGTCCCCCGGTTTTTGGAAAATTGTTTCCCGAATGTGCAAGTGCCATTCCAAACAAATTTACTTTCTTAAGAAATAATGTCCATAGGTTAGTCTATTTCAGACCCCCAAAATACACTTGAAAAAAACCTTAAAAAAACTTACATAAATGTTGATTTTGAGATGCACAAAAACCAGGGACCACTGTAAAGCTTTTTGGGAAACTTTTTTAAGTGTATTTTGGGGTTCTAAAGGGGTAATCTAATTTACATTTTCCTTTTGGAAAAATTTTTTCGGTTGGCATAAAAAACATTCTGGAATAATTTTAAAAAAAAACTGAGGGTCCACTGTCGTTTTACAACTTATATATTTGTATTGTATTTAAAGTAACTAGTACCCTCATTCTGCTAAACTTAACAATTATATTGTCTTTCTGTCATATTTACGTAAACCTGGTTTTCGTGATTAAACCATTCAAAAAATCTGATGAAAAACCCAAAATAAAACTGAACCATATTTCCCATAAAATAATGAAATCCAATTAATCCGTTAAACACCCAAAAATATTAACAAAAAAACATTTTTTTGAGAATAACTATAGTTTTACATATAGAAAAAATGAGATATAAAATAAATGACTAAAAAATGGATAAATGAACATTTAACATCACTTTTACCTTTATTGAAGACAATTGTTGGCATATGGAAGATGATGGGAGGGAGAGGAGAGGGAAAGCCCTTTTATGTGGCATTAGAAGGCATTTATCTATCTTTCAGGTTGACCCCGGGCTCTGTTATAGAAATAGTATCTACATTATCTACATCAAGTATTCTTTGATCTATCTTGTTTCTTAGACTCCTACTATTAGTATAGAAACCCAAAGGGAGCTAGTCACTCTGCCCTCTACTGTCTTTCATCCCCCTGAGGTACCCGGGGTAATATCTGTTTCCGATATCATTTCCACCCAGTGGTGTCAAAGGGGGGGCCCCCGGTGAACCATAAGGGGGTGACACCATAGAGCCTCTAAAGAAGGTGACACTAATGCAAAAAACAGTGCTGCAGCAACATAAGAGAAGAATCCTTCATTTCTATATGCCTATTATATGATTGGTAAAAATAGGCCTAAAAAGGGGAAAATCATTGGTTTTCAAAAATCTGATGATTTTGCAGGATTGAAGGCAAGGAAATGTAAGATCAGATTCATTGTTTCCTGCTCACGGTCAAATCAGAACTAGTGTTTCTCTGATATTGGAATGTGTTTCTTTTTTTTTAAATTTTTTTTTTTTTTTTGCATTGTTGAAGATGAATACAAATTAGGATGGGGTTCCTGTACTAAAAGTGGTATTTAGTCTGTTTCCTCAATATTACTCGATTTTTTTTTTATCATTAAAAAGTTGAGAAGTATTCCCCTGTTGTTTATGGCCCTTAAAAGTTTTTTGTAAACATTAGCATTCATACAGTAGTGATGCTGGAGTTTATTACCCCCAGCCTTGGTTTTCAGGGGGGTGCCCAAAATGCCACCCTGGTGATCCCAAACCCCAAACAAGCCCCTGTTTCCACCACAATAAGACAGATTGAATTTTAAAAATGGTAAAAAAAATTGAAGATGATGGGCTTTTTCCCCATTACCTGACATAATATTATCCAACCTTTGCTATGTCATCAACACCAGGCCTGGGAAGCACACTTTTAACATTATCTCTGCAAAAAGCCGGTCCATATATTTTCCTGTGGTCACCCACAATCAGAATGTCCTTACTTGATTAGGGGGGGTTAGTGGTCCCTTTTAAACCCTTTTAAATGAAGTACACTCATTCTGAAGAAAGAATCGTTTTTCCACCTTCAAATCTTATTTTGTTTCCCTTTTCTTGATGTTTTCCTTTAGTAGAGACCCATTCCACTTGAAGCAGTTGCCCTTAACCCCTGTTGGTAACCTTTTCCCCCACATGACTCCCCCCTTCCCCCTCCTCCCAAATCCATCTAGGGCGTTTTACCTATTTCCTCAGAAGTAGAAACCCCCTCCTTAAAAAACCAAGCCATAGTGCTCTATAACCTTCACACTAATCCCAGACAGCTAGGACAGGTGACCTTTGTGACCACTGACCTCAGTGTATAAAGTATGTCAATAATATTCCTTCCCTTTTTTATACCAATTGAAAAAAATTTTTATATAAATAAAGTTTTATCATTTATTACTCAGTTCCTGCTATATGAGTTAAAAAATTTATATTTACATACATTGGGATTTGTTAAGGGCTTTTTTTGTCACATTGGTGACTAAACCTTGAAAGTTCAGTTTATTCTTAAAAAATTTTGGTCCTTGGACAGTTTATAAATACAGTAAAACCTCTCATTAACAGACTAATAGGGGGGGGAGGTATGATAATGCCGATTTCCGCAACTCCCCAAATTTTTAAAAAATTTTTTTCATGACTGTCTGGTTATCTTCTTCTTGGTCCACTGATTCATAAGACAACTGGGGACTAAGACTACGGGGGTTTAATGTAATCTACAGTACATCTGCCCGTATAGTAATTGAATTACAGTAATTTTACTCACCTTTTCGTAGTAGAATGATGAGTTGTAAAATGCTGTGATTGATAGTGGGCTAAAAATAACTTTTTTCAGTCGAGGGGGTCTAAATCTCTTAGTGAAAATAATGTGATGGCAGAAGTCAGAATTCTGAGAAACCCGATGAGAATTCCACATTTTTTCTTGGCATCACAACTTCTTTAAAAGCAACTTTAATTCATGCAATATGTTAATAAAGTCCATAAATCTCTAAATCCCGGAAAAATTAGAGACTGAATGACTATTATCATGGTGAACACAAACAGCATGGTTGGTCTTTTTTTAGGAAAAATAAAAAACAGGTCCTGAAAGGCCACTTTGGCCCATCCGGACAAAATTGATTTTTTGGACTTGGCTCGATACTTTAGAAGACAACCAGACACTATTCAACAGACAAAATCAGAATGACGGACTTTTGTCCATTTTTGGGTTTGTATTTTTAATGTATTTTTTTTAAAATTCTGCTTGCAAGAGTGTTGGCCAGGCCATGTACTATTTTGAAAAATCCCTATTTATACTCAGCATTTTGGGGAGTAGGGTCTGTGTAATCTACCCTTAAATAATTTTTTGAAGATTAACAGTTTATCAGTGGTACAGCTTTTTTGTCAATGGGGGCAGAATTTTGTTCCTCGGAAACAGGATGAGTGTCTCCTACTCAGATTTTGCCAGATGAAAACCATTTAAACTTTTTAAAACCCCACTGGCTATCCAAACCAGATTTTACAACCAATTTGAGAAAAAAGGTCATTACTTAGTAGTGTTCCAAGATACATATTGAGGTACATTTTGGGACGAGACACTGTCCCCCCCTGAATATTAAGGAAATTTTTCCCTTTTTGGGGGTTGCTAGAAGTGAGCATACCTTGCTTCAAGAAATACAAAACCCTATTGCAGCATTTTATACATAAGACCATAAAAAGGGGAACACTGCACGGGCCTCCATGGGGTCTTTGTCAAAAAACCCCAAAAAATATTAAACCCATCAAAAAAGTTGGAATAAACTTTGAAACCCCCTAATAACTCAAAAATTCCTCAACCCCACTCATCTCATTTTAATTTATCAATTTTTGAAGATTCAATTTTTTTGTTTCAATGACCCTTTGGGGGGGTGGGTTCTCTGTGAAGTCTTTTTTTGGGGGTTGCTTTGTGTCTTAAAAACGAATTTCATTATTTTGTTTAAAATATTTTCATTTTTTTTTTTTTAACTGATTGATATTCAGACTTTTTTTTTTTTCTTTATCACAACAAATTGCTTTCCATTCTGATAAACCTTTTTTTTTTATTCTCCCTTAGAAGTTTATTTGATGCATTCAATTTGACGATTTCCCCAAACTTATAAAGTCAAATTTCCCCTCGGTTCAGTAACTTAACAAAAGGTAGAAGCTCACATCACTCCAGTTGAAATTTCTGACTTCGGTTCAAAGAAATAAAAATTTATGTCACCTCCTCCCCCCATGGTGATTTACTGTGCTTACTGCCATCCCAGGTCACCCCTTGTTCTAAGCCCCGTTGGGATGAATCTTAATAAATGGTCATTGGACTCATAAGCATAGAATTACCTTTGAAAAAAAAAAGGCCTGTGTTGCAGTGGGTCAAGGGCCCCCTTCACTTCCTTCTCCTTTAACATGAACTCTTGCTCTGATAAAAAAAGGAAATTTTGTTGGGGGGGATTTGAAAACAGTTGGTTACTGGGTATAATGCAGGATTTGTGTACTTAAGGCAAAAAAAACCCTTTTCCTTCTTTAAAGGGGGAATACACATAAACTGAAAATAGAAAATGAAATATGGATTAATTTTCCCTATAGAATGAACATTACATTTTCTTTCGATAAAATAAATAATGTAAGGGTTTAAAAAGTGGTATCAAACATAGAATTATAAGGGCATAAATATCATTGAGTTTTGTGATATGAATAAATTAAAAAATTTTCCCCAAAAAAAAAAACCCATGGTTTCAAAAAAACTGGCTGATAGAGAAGATGCTTAAGTGTGGCCATATTCAGAGGGTGAACTAAATTTTTTAAAATGTATTTTTTTTAAAACATATAAAAATATAATGGTACCTCGATTATGGTCCCCAAAAGCCCTTTTATTAATTTTTTTTTTAAATTTTTTGTAAAAATATTTTGGGGTGGGTGGGGTATTTTACATTATTCCTTTGGGGTAAATTCGTTTGGTAATGGCATTTTAAACATTCTCGAAAAAAAAAAAATGGGCTCGGGGGACCACTGTAGTGAAACTTGTACTGGATATAGTGTTAAATTTAACACTAAGGCGTTATTTAGACAGAAAACTGGGCACCAAAACAAAACAAAATCCCCAATTTTGCTTGGGTTTTGGCTGATCATTTTCCCTTTTAAATTTTGACAGTAAGAGTCAGGAATCAATTTCATGTAATGTTGATGGAGAGAAGTAAAAGGGGAGTAAAATGGCGCTTATACAAACAGGGCAAAGGATCAAAGAAATGTGCAGAAAAAATTTTAAAAATTATTAACACCAGAAATCATAGACTTGGAGATTTGGATAAATTAAACAAATGGAGGATAGATGGATATTGGAATTTAATGCATGTAAGTGCCATTTAAAAAAATGGGAGAAAATAAATCAGGGCCCATGAAGAATGCACATTGTAAACAAAATATCTTAGTTATAAGAGAGAGAGAGAAAAAAGGGGTCCGAGAGAAATCAAGACAAAAAACTGTCCCGAAAGGCAACAAAAAATTTAGTAAAAAAAACTCCTAACTCAGATAATATGGAAGACTTAAAAAAATCTTCAGAAATGTAGATGGTGAAATGGTAAAAAAAAAAATTTCCAAATACCACCCAAAATTTCAATATGCAGCAATAATTGGGTTTCCCTCTGAAAAATTTAGAAAACTATAAAAGCCAAGAACAGGGTTTAAAAGGGGGGCCCCTGCAATATAATTATGAAAAAAGACTAAAAATTTTAAAAAACTTTTGGATAATGAAGAAAAGACATGAAACCATTGCTGTATTGTATAACATCATGAAAATTATATAAAATATATACAGATGTAAGTTACTAAATGCTGAAAAAAAATACAGATGTATTTACTAAATGCTGTGAGGCTGTAGTGAGGCTCAGGTTAGGGGGTGTAGGGGGGAAATTACTTCCCCGGGAAAAGTAGGTCTTTGGGGAGGGAGGAATCACCATGGTTGTTTAATATATTTATAGATGGGGGTTTTAAAAAAATAAATGCTGGGGGGTTGGGGAGAGGGTGGGATTAAATTGGAGAATTAAAACAAAATGGGAGTTGAAAATTCTTTTTTGGGAATTGATGAAAAAAAGATGGGTGGTGATTGAGGTTTTTGGAGACAAAAAAATATCCATGGGGCAAAAAGGGAATGTATAGATGTATAGTGGTACCAACACTCTTATTGGGTGTGAAGCATGGGTTCCAAATGCTGCAGCGGGGCGGCTGGGGCAGTGGGATGTCCTGTCTAAGGGCAATTTTGGTGTAAATATTATGCGGGTTTTTGAGTGGGAAAAGGGGAGGTGTGGGTTCTAAAAATTTTGTCAGAGGGGCTGAAGAGGGGTTGAGGTGGTTTGGTCATTTAGAGAGAATGGATCAAAGTAGAATGACTTGGAGAGCAGGAAAAGGAAAGGGTGAGGTGGGGATTCGTCTAGAAAAGGTTGGAGGGAGGGAGTAAAGGAGGTTTTGTGAGAAGGGGCTTGGACTTCTAGCAAGCATTGTGAGCGTGTTAGATAGGAGTGAATAGAGATGAATGGTTTGGGACATGACGATCTGTTGGAGTGTGAGCAGGGTAACATTTTGTGAAGGGATTCGGGGAAACCAGTTAATTGATTTAGTTGGACTTGAGTCCTGGAAATGGGAAGTACAATGCCTGCACTTTAAAGAAGGGGTCTGGGATAGTGACAGCTGGGAGGACTATTCTCAGCTGTCGTTCAAACACCTCTGCAAAGACAGTGATTATGTATGAGTGAGGTGAAAGTGTTGAATGATGATGAAAGTATTATCTTTTGGGGATTTTCTTTTTTTTGGGTCACCCTGCCTCGGTGGGAGATGGCCGACTTGTTGAAAAAAAATATATACGTATATATAGAAATGAGATTATTTTGCTGTGATCATAAGAAAATAGTCAGTGCTAAATTAATCAATGAGCTTTGTCCATTGGCTCTGAATTAGTGGTTTTCCCTTTCCCCTAAAGCCCTAAACAAGGTCTGTAAAGTGGGGGTCTGTTACAATAAGGGTTTTCTGTATTTGTACCCTAATATGATTGTTTGTTGGAAGAAAGAAAAAAAAAAAAAAAAATGTTTGTGGGTCGAATTCAGTATATTATGTCATCTATTTTTTAAACTTCCTTTCTCCCTTTCTACATTACATTGTTCTAACAAACATTTTTGAAAAATTGTCTAGTATTGTCGGCACCTCTTCTTCCTAACTTTATAACTATGACCACTTGTTCCCACTGTTGATGGTGTTATCTTCATTAACTATATTTTACATTCATTTATAGCCCTATATAACATCATGTTTCCTTTTGCTTCTATCAACCAATGAGGTTGTGTATACCATTTTCAGTCTAATATGAGATCATATTTTTAGCTCAGGAAGAATTGCTATCTCATTTTTATAACACATTCTAGCTTGTTCACATTTTCTTTAAAGTGTGGTCACTTTACAACTAAAGCATATTAGTCTAACATACACACTGAAATTTTTTTTTTAGCATACCCCTATCAATACAGCTATGTGATGGCTACTTTAAAGCTTGCCAGTGACAGGGCTTCACATGATTTCAATCCTTCTGTTATCTTTTGGAGGAGTGACCTGCTTTTAACCATCTTGACCTGAGTTGCACAGTTGTTGTGATTCTATATAATAGCAATCTGCTTCTTAAAACCTTCAAGGTTTTGATAATGGGAGCCATCGCACTATCGGTCTATATGTATATTAAAATATATAAATACAAATTTTATTTCTTTGCATAGTATACAATGTGTAGCTACATGCAATAACATATTGTTAAACATAAATAAAGCCACTAGCATGTATAAGCATTTCAAGCAGACTAATCCTGTGATTGCTAACTCCCACCTTTGTAGTGGGGTTATATCAATACTTTTTAATGATTGTAGGATGACTATTGTGTCCAGGCTCCTTTTTATACACACCAGCCATCTCCCACCAGGTAGGGTGGCCAGAAAAGGAGAAACACTTTCACCATCACTACAATATCATTGTCTTGCCCGAGGACATCGATACTACAGTTCAAACTGCAAATATCCCCACCCCTGCTCCCGAGTGCAGGCACTGCATTTCCCACCTCCAGGACTCAAGTCCGCTAACCAGTTTCTCTGAATCCCTTCATAAATTTACCCTATGCTCACCTCCAAACATTTCAAGTCATAAAAACCACTTGCCTACATTCACTCATATCTAACATGCTCCTATGCTTCCTATTTTGTTCCATTCTTTCTAATGTCCAAACCACCTCAACAACCCTCCTCAGCCCTCTGGATAATACTTTGTAACCCCACACCTCCATTCAGGCTATGAATTCTCAGCTAATATTCACACCAGGCCTTCTCCACAGAATATTTAAGGCATGATAGGGTTTCTTGCAATTCCTGATGAATATGGAGTTCCACGAGTCAGGGGCCTGGGGTAGAGTGCATGGGTATGCTATCAGTGGCTTCTTCGAAGTTGAGTGGGGATAGCATTACATCAGAAATTATGGAATGTCAGCGGAGTTTTGGGTCTTAACTGCCTATGATAATTTATCTTTAATAAAATCGTATTATTATACCTACAGTTTTTAGGCAATCTGTACCAAATAAATGTGAGGTCTCTATTTGCATAAAATGAACAAACGAGGTGCTATCAAAAAGTTCTTTGAACTTGAATTTTCGGAGCTTCCTGGGAAACATAGTGTAAGCTCATTTGGCACCCCTCCTTTGTGAAAGTGTCAACAATGTTTTAATTGTGAGGTTAACCCCGATCTGAGAATTGCTCTTTAGGGTCCCGACCCTAATCTGAAAATTGTGTTAGGGTAAAATTAAAAAAAAAAAAATTATGAAATGTAATCTTTTTTTTTGGATAATAAAAAAAAAAAAAAATGATGGAAAAATTTGAATTAACTTTTACTAAGTTAGCGGTCTTGATGATATTTTTCCCTTTTGCAATTTAGACACTTGAGTCCTATTTAGGCAAACTCTTAGCTATTTTGTAGCATGCCTTTCATTCTATTGATTCAGTGAAGAAACCCACCCATTTAACTATTTAAATTACCCAATAAAGTGATAAAAATAGTAATTTGGCCAATTTCACATAAAATAAAGAAATTGCCAATTTAAAAATATGTCCAGAATAAACAATGAGTTCCTGGCACTAAAAAAAAGATTTCCTCGTCCATTAGTTATTTCCCCACCTCTCCAAACCTTTTTCCATTTGAATTTTTATTCACACAAAAATAGAAGATATACTGGTATACAGACATGCATTATAGTAATAACTGAATAAATAAGCCACATTTGTGAACATAAGACGGGGGGGAAAAAGTTTTGGATGGTATAATTTGTTGGGAATATAGGTAAAATCGAATATTTCTGTAAATTGAGCTCGTTTCGTAAACTTTCAGTCCTGAAACCAATCAAAATCATCTTTATTTCAAATATCATCCTTTTATCAACTGATAAAGAAACAAAGAATACAACCATAAAATCCATCTGCAAATACTACACGCAAAATTGTTATTTTACATCAAAATATGTGCAATGGGGCAAGATTTTTATATGGTACACACCAACAGACCCATTTCTCACATCTAGCCCAAATTTCCCCACCGCTTATCTGGGTGAGTGAGCTCATCACGTAGTTCTACAGCACAGACCCTGAGCTCAAACCTGTAGTACATTGCACGGACCTTGAAAGGGTTAAATGGGCATTTTCTTTGTTTAGTGAATTGTTGTGTTATTTTTGTGTAACAATGAAATCTTTGAAAAAAAGCATGTTTGAAATTCTGTTGAAAGCTCAGAAAATGGCTATTTAAACACAAAATGTTTCGTAAACATTTGATGATGAAGCAATGAATCGGACATTATTTTGAATGGGTTTCGATTCAAAGCAGGATAAATGTCAGTTGAGGATGATGAAAGTTCTGGTCATCCATCAACATCAGAAACAAACATCAACATGAAAAGCGAGGAAGGCTATTCATGAAGATCAATGTAAGAATATCTAGGACACTGCAAGTGCTTGGAATTTCTTATAGGTCATGACAAAGCTTTTTGACTGAAAATTTGAACATAAAGTGAGGGGTGTGAAATTTGTGCCGCTTACTGACTTAAACCAAAAGATCATCGCTTGGATGTTATTAGGACCTTAAAAACAAGTTGAGCATGACTCAGATATTTTTTAAGGTCATTACTGCGACAAAACTTGGATCTACGGCTAAGCCCAAAGACCAAGATTCTACACAAGTTATACTGTTGACACAAGTAACAGTCTTCACAATGGAAAAGCCCTAACTCATTCAAGCCAAAAAAAAGGGATGCTAAGTCAAGAGCATGAACTTTTTTTGGGGACAGTGGGAATCATTCATCAGGAATTTGCTCCAGCAGGAAGACAGTTAACCAAAATTTTTACATCAAGGTTCTGAGACATTTAAAGGAAGATGTGAAGAAAAAAATTTTGGTGGTGAGCATCTAACAACTGGCTCATTCAGCATGACAATGCCCTGCTTCCCTCTGGCATGTCTGTCCAGCGTTTTCTGGCTAATAACAACAGGACAGTCATCCCCTACTCTCCCATTCTCAGATCTAGTCCCCCTTGACTTCTTTTTTTCCCCAAAATAAATGATGGCACTCAAGGGGGGGTTTTTTTAATGTAGAGGAGATTCAAGCAGACTGCAGGCCCTGATAGATGCTATTATGAAAGAAAAGGGCCAATGTTTCAGGTAGCAGAGGTGCTGGGATCAGTGTACAGCCTCCCAAGGAGAGTACTTCCAGGGGGGACCTTCAACTAAGTGATTAAATAATATTATTATTATTATTTTAAACATAACCAAGCGCTAAACCAGTGATTAGAAAAGCCTATTTTTTTTGCAGTAGTCTAGGAACCTTTTGATGACACCTTGTACACAAAGTACAAACACATTTGGCAAAACACTAACCAAGAAATTTTTTTTTTTTTCAACAAGTGGCCGTCTCCACCCGGCAGGTGACCAAAAAGAAAGAAAATCCCCAAAAAGAAATACTTTCATCATTTCAACACTTTCACCACACTCTACATAATCACTGTCTTTGCAGAGGAGCTCAGATACGCTGAGAAAAGTCCCTCCCAGCTGTCACTATCTCAGACCCCTCCTTTAAAGTGCAGGCATTGTACTTCCCATTTTAGGACTCAAGTCCAAATAAAACAATTAACTGGTTTCCTAATCCCTTCACAAAATTACCCTGCTCCACTCCAACAGATCGTCATGTCCCAAAAACCATTCGTCTATTCCTCCTATCTAACACACTCACACATGCTTGCTGGAAGTCCAAGCCCCGCCCAAACCTCCTTTACCCCTTCCCTCCCAAACCTTTCTAGGGCGACCCCTACCCCGCCTTCCTTCCCTAAGATTATACGGCTCTCCAAGTCATTCTACTTTGATCCATTCTCTCTAAATGACCAACCACCTCAACAACCCCCCTCAGCCCTTGACAAATACTTTTGTAACTCACACCTTCTCCTAATTTCCACATTCCGAAATTTCTGCATAATATTTCCACCAAACATTGCCCTTAGACAGGACATCTCCACTGCCCAGCCTCCTCCTCGCTCAGCAGGGAATAGGTTACCCCATATAAGAGTGTTGACCCATATTTCTTTTTCTTTGCCTCCATGGAAATTTTTTTTCCCTGGTACCTCAATGCCCATCACTTTTTTCCTTATCAATTTATGGTTAACTTCACCCTTATAAACCACCTGACATTTCAACTCCCAAATCTGAAAACATTTACTTTTCCATAATCCCTTTCCTCCAATGTGATATCCAATTTTTTCTTTATTTAAATCGTTTGATACCTCATACCTTACTCTTATCTATGTTCATTTTTTAACTTTAATTTCAGAAAATTTAAAGTAGAGCCCATGAAAGGAAAAGGAAGTCATTTTGTTCATAAATAATTAATTGGTTTTAAAGTCCAAATACAAACTAAATTTGGATATAGTAATTAAAGAGCTTTTACGGGGGTTGGGGCAACTGTTATCTTGCAAGGAAAAAAAGAGATACTATATGGAAAATGTCCAATAAGGGAATATAGGAGAGTGCATGCTTAAAAAAATTTTTGAAATAGGGGCAGCAAAATTTTCCCCTTAAAGAAATGAAGATAATTGATAAATAATTCCCTTTAGGGATTTTTTTTTTGGATTTTTTTGGGCATGGGCGGTGGGATGAGCGGTGTTCAAGATTCGGGCCAACCCCGTCATTTTTCCCGTTTATAATTACAGGGAGAAAACATACATCAAAAAAAAAAAAAACCTGAAAAAAAAAAATTCCAAAAAAAAAAAAAAAAGGAAAAATTAAACCCTGAATTGAATCAAATCCAAATGCTGTTGTGAGGGTTCCACATATTCACTACTATATTTCTATTATCAAAATGTTTTACACTTAACAGAAATGGGAGGTAAAGTGGGGGTCAATACGTATATAATATAGAGTTTACACTCAAGTTCCCTCTAAAACCCATAATACCATGATTCCAATTATTGTCAAAGCCTCATTTCAAAATTTGTAGTTTCAAAATTATTTAATAAAATAGTCAGGTATCATTTTTAAAATACAGTATTACAAAAATTTTTTTTTGAGAAATATCATTATCTTAAAGAACGAAGTGACAGATACTTCAAAATATTGCATTAATACCAAAATAACAACTCATCTCTAGTACTGTAACTGATTTTACAAGTTGGCTGACAGAGCAAACACACCCGCAAAGTAAACAGCCATGTTACAATGAAAGTGTAAGTACAGTCCATTCATAAACATAAGTGCAGCATCCTACAGAACAAGATTAATAAAAAGTAACTACTATCATAAATACATAATTCTTTATCAATGAAAAAATAGTAATTATTCTCTTCCACAAGAAATGTAGTTACAGTAAATTTCATCATTTTTGCATATCATATTTAACATAAAGTAATGATACTGCACTATTAAATAATGCACAGTTTATTTAAAAGGCTAATTTACAAAAAAAGTTAAGTTTCAACATATCTCTGCTAGTCAATGGGCGCAGGTCAACTCCTGACTCGTTCATTTATGCTCCCATGCTGATGCTTGGAAAAAAGCCACCTTTGCAGTGCAACTTCTCTTGACCAATCATCTGTCCATTTGTATAAAAGAACACCTGCAAAATATTTAAAGATAAGCCCTTTTAACATAACATAGTATGTAATTAAATGTTTGTATAAAATCTTTATCAAGCATTTTAAGTCCACTTTAAGATAATTTTTTATACAAATTAATAACTGTTGCCCTAGGTGTGGTTAGCAGACAGCAACAGCCCAGGGAAGTCCTTAAGCGAGTGTAAAACCGAACCTGTAAATTTTACATGATGGTGGGTAGTTGTTGTTGTTGGTTTATCAGCACTGAAGCATAAGCCGTTCAGACCCAACCTCAAAGTCTGAGAAAGTTGCCCAAGGCTGGGCGATGAGAGAAAAGGAACAAAAGTTCCTTTGTAAATGGAGATAGAAACTTGAAGTTTCCAATTAGATCCAGTGGACCCTCTATACTTGTTAAGAAAGTTAAATATAAAGTCATTTAGTAAAGGCAGTGTACCAAAAACAGTGAAAGATTAGGATATGATGCAACATGGAAGGTGTTCATTTTATCAGTAAGGAATACTGAGAAAGGCACTAAGAATTGCTAGGAAAATCTCTTTCATACTGGAAGGCTGCTAGGTATTCTTGAAGCACTGATTTTCAAAGTTTTGACTATAAATCAATTTTCATAAACAGTGAAAGTTTCCCATGAACGTGTCCCTGTTTGAAAAGTTCCCCAAAGGAAAAGTGATCCACCGCTTACAGTTCCCAATGAGAATTGCAAGCAGGTGGGATCAGTTCCAACCTGCTCAAACACAGTTCAAACTGTACAGTTCCCATGGGGAACTGTAAGCAGGTTGAAAAGAGAGTGCATACACTTAGGACATCTTTATTGGATATGTTATGGTTCTGGGATCAAATGAATGATAGAGTATGTGATTCCATTTTGGGTCACCCTATCTTTGTGGGAGACAGCCAGTGTGGTAAAAGCAAAAATTGAACATAACACTAAGTTTAAAAAACATGGATATATAATTGAAGGTAATATTGTAATTTTAAAGAATAAAAATTCAAAATTAAGGTTTGCACTGTACAGTAATGAGAGTGTGATACATCTAAAAAAATTATTACTGAAATGTAGGTTAAAAACTTTAAATGAATTTACAGTATTTATATTGTATAGCTTTTAGTATTTTCTGGCAAACTGTTTCAGACTTTTGGTCTTTTATATGCCTAGAGCTTCAAAGAGATTCAGTTGAACATGAGGAATATCATAGAAGTATTTTTTCTAGCATGATGCCTGTGTAGTCTTTAAATCTCAAGCGTTTTGAGTCTAGGTTTGCAATGCAGTTCAGGATACTGAAGAAATATAGTGGGCACTAAAATGTGTGTGTGACACACATTTGTAGTATATCATACAGATGTTTATTATATCTGTTAATGGTTCCAGGGATTATAGCAACCGTGGTCTTGTCTCAGATCAGGCTCAAGTAAACTGGAAAGGAAATATTGGAGGAATAAGAACTATTAAAATATACAGGAAAGTCAAGTGTATATCAAGTGTATGGTTAAGAGTTACCTGCCATCTTACATATCCAAGAGTCAGAAAAAAAACAGTAATCTGCTTGAATGCAAAACTTAACATGTGGATGAGTGAAAAGTACAGGGAAAGTGGTAGCGTGTGGCATGAACAGTAGCAGCAAATTTTTGATTCCTACTTCTTTAAACATTCTTTAAATTGAAGTGAACATGAATATCAAATTTATTTTCATCTATAATTTATATTTAGGTATCATTTATTATAAAAATTTACTTGGTTATTTGGTCTAATTTCAAATACTGTTGTATATGGTGACATTCTTCTTTCTTCCAGTTCCTCAATATTCTTTTATTTTTTCCTTTATCTGTTTTTCTGATTTTCCTCCCCATTCACAGTCTAATCTGCAGAAGTGGAAGAAATGTCACCTAATGTAAAAAACTGTACCCATAAACTTACTAGACTATAACTCAAATAATTTTCCTTATACAGTGGACCCTCGGTTTTTGTTTACCTCCAAACTCGAACAATTATGTAAATGTATTTTTGTAAGAGCTTTTGTAAGTGTATTTTTTGGGGTTATGAAACGACTAATCTAATTTACATTTGTCCTTATGGGAACAAATTCATTCACTAATGGCACTCAAACAGCATTCTGGAATGAATTTTCAACGAAAACCGAGGGTCCACTGTAATCATGTACAGTGGTACCCCGAGTTTCATACTGCTCCCAACTCGAACAATTATGTAAGTGTATTATTGTAAGTGATTTTGTAAGTGTATTTTTGGGGGTTTGAAATGGACTAATCTAATTTACATTATTCCTTATGGGAACAAATTCGTTCAGTAACGGCACTCAAACATCCTTCTGGAACGAATAAAGTACGAAACTCGGGGTACCACTGTACAGTGATATACTTTATCTACTTACTTATATATTCATTACTTATTATTCATTTATTTAAATTTTACTGTCATACCTTAAACATGTTGGCCGTTTCCCACCGAGGCAGGGTGACCCAAAAAGAAAGAAAAAAACTTTCATCATTATTCAACACTACCTGGAGTCTACCTGGAGAGAATTCCAGGGTCAACGCCCCCGCGGCCCAGTCCATGACCAGGCCTCCTGTTGGACCAGAGCCTGATCAACCAGGCTGTTACTGCTGGCCGCACGCAGTCCAACGTACGAACCACAGCCCGGCTGGTCAGGTACCGACTTTAGGTGCCTGTCCAGTGCCTGCTTGAAGACAGCCAGGGGTTTGTTGGTAATCCCCCTGATGTATGCTGGGAGGCAGTTGAACAATCTTGGGCCCCTGACACTTATTGTGTTGTCCCTCAACGTGCTAGTGGCACCCCTGCTCTTCATTGGGGGGATGTTACATCGCCTGCTGAGTCTTTTGCTTTCGTAGGGGAGTGATTTTTGTGTGCAAGTTTGGTACTAAGCCCTCAAGAATTTTCCATGTGTATATAATAATGTATCTCTCCGCCTGCGTTCTAAGAGTACAGGTTTAGGAACTCAAGCGTTCCCAGTAGTTGAGGTGGTTTATCGCACTTATGCGTGCGGTGAAGGTTCTCTGCACATTTTCAAGGTCAGCAATTTCACCCGCCTTGAAAGGTGCCGTTAGTGTGCAGCAATATTCCAGCCTAGATAGAACAAGCGATCTGTAAAGTGTCAACATGGGCTTGGCATCCCTGGTTTTGAAGGTTCTCATTATCCATCCTGTCATTTTCGAGCAGATGCAATTGCTACTTTGTTATGGTTCTTGAAGGTGAGATCCTCTGACATGATCCTCCCAGGTCTTTGACATTAGTTTTTCGCTCTATTGTGTGGTTGGAATTAGTTTTGTACTCCGATGAGATTTTAATGTCTTCACGTTTTCCGAATCTGAGTAATTGAAATTTCTCAAAATTGAACTTCATATTGTTTTCTGCAGCCCATTTAAAGATTTGGTTTATGTCTGCTTGGAGTCTAGCCAGTGTCTTCAAGGTGGACACTGTCATACAGATTCGGAGTGTCATCTGCAAAGGAAGACACAGCACTGTGGCTTATATCCCTGTCAATATCTGTATGAGGATGAGGAATAGGATGGGAGCAAGTACTGTGCCTTGTGGAACAGAGCTTTTTCACAGTAGCTGCCTCAGACTTTACTCTGTTGACTACTACTCTTTGTGTTCTACATGTTGGAAATTATAGATCCATCTACCAACTTTTCCTGTTATTCTTTATCACGCATTTTGTGTGCTATTACACCATGGTCACACTTGTCAAAGGCTTTTGCAAAATCTGTGTATATAACATCTGCATTCTGTTTATCTTCTAGAGCATCCAGGAACTTGTCGTGTGGTCCAGTAGTTGGGACAGACAGGAGCGGCCTGCTCTAAACCCATGCTGTCCTGGGTTGTGCAATTGATGGGTATCAAGATGGGTGGCGATCTTGCTTCTTAGAACCCTTTCAAAGATTTTTATGATATGGGACGTTAGCGCAATTGGTCTGTAGTTCTTTGCTATTGCTTTACTGCCCCCTTTGTGGAGCGGGGCTATGTCTGTTGTTTTTAGTAGCTGCGGGACGATCCCAGTGTCCATGCTCCCTCTCCATAAGATGTTAAAAGCATGTGATAGGGCTTCTTGCAGTTCTTGATGAACACGGAGTTACATGAGTCTGGGCCTGGAGCAGTGCATGGGCATGTCATTTATGCCTTTTGAAGTCATTTGGCGCGTGGTGATGTCAGAAAGACAGCGTCTGTCAAATTTTGTGGCACTCTCATAAAAATTAATTTAAGTTTCGATTTTCAGTCTGGTTAGTGGCTCGCTAAAAACTGAGTCATACTGGGACTTAAGTAACTCACTCATTTCCTTGCTGTCATCTGTGTAGGACCCATCCCGTTTAAGTAGGGGCCCAATACTGGTTGTTGTTCTCGACTTTGATTTTGCATAGGAAAAGAAATACTATGGGTTTCTTTCAATTTCATTTATGGCTTTTGTTCTTCCCGTGTCTCTTGGTTCCTGTAAGATTCCTTTAGTTTTAATTCAATGTTTGCTATTTCTCTGACTAGTGTCTCCCTACGTATTTCAGAGATATTGGCCTCCTGTAGCCGCTCCGTTATTCTTTGCCTTCGCCTGTATAGGAGCGCCTCTCTCTTTCTAGTTTGCATCTTCTCCTCCTTTTCCTTAAGGAATTTGCCTTGAGCAAACCTCGAGTACCACAGAGTTAATTTGTTCTAGACATAGGTTGGGATCCGTGATGCTTAGGCAATCTTCCCAGTTTATATCATTTAGGACTTGGTTTACTTGGTCCCACCTTATGATTTTGTTATTGAAGTTGAATTTGGAGAAAGCTCCTCGCGGCTGATCACATTTTGTTGATCTGGGGCTCCCGCATGCATGTCTGGACCTCTATTATGTTGTGATCTGAGTATATTGTTTTTGATATGATGACATTTCATATCAGATCATCATTGTTGGTGAAGATGAGGTCCAGCGTATTCTCTAATCTTGTGGGCTCCACTATTTGCTGGTTTAAGGTGAATTTGTTGCAGAGATTTAAAAGTTCATGCATGTGTGAATTTTCATCTGAGCTGCCTCCTGGTGTTATCTCTGCTACCACATTGTTTGCAATGTTCCTCCATTTTAGGTGCCTGAGGTTGAAATCCCCCAGTAGCAAGATGTTGGGGGCAGGAGCTGGAAGATTTTCCAGACAGTGGTCAATTTTCAGAAGCTGTTCCTGGAATTGTTGGGACGTTGCATCCGGGGGCTTGTAGACAACCACGATGACTAGGTTTTGATTCTCAACCTTTATTGCTAGTACTTCAACTACATCATTTGAGGCATTTAGTAGTTCTGAACATATAAGTGACTCTGTGATATACAGGCCAACCCCCCCTTTTTGCCTGTTTACTCTGTCACACCTGTATAGGTTGTAGCCCGGGATCCATATTTCATTGTCCAAGTGATCTCTTATGTGGGTCTCTGTGAAAGCCGCAAACATAGCGTTTGACTCTGTAAGCAGTCCACGAATAAAGGTACCTTGTTGTTTGTTGCTGGCTTTAGACCCTGTATATTAGCAAAGATGAATGTAGTTGGATTGGTGGTATTGGTGGTATGGGGGGTTTTTTTCTTGGCTCTAATATCTGTTGTAATGGAGTGGAGGCCACTGACTGTGATTCCACTCCAGAAATGCTTTCAGTTGGTGTACAATTTCTGTCATTTCCTGCCAGCTTTCTTTCCTTTCTGGCACTAAAAAACCTCTCTCTCCGGAGTGGGTGTGGCTACCCAGATTTTGCCATGGTCTGGATGGTCTGTGTCGCCTCGTACCCTTTAGGTGGTATGCCTGGCAATATAAGTTATAGCACTGTCTTTCCTGAATTGATGTGTGGCACATTTCAGGGTGGAAAAACTTACAGGACGGGAGGTTGCATTTGCCTGTTTTCATGTGGGCACCATCACTCACACATAATCACTGTCTTTGCAGAGGCACTCAGACACGACAGCTTAGACGTCTCTCCAAACTGCCAATATCTCAAACCCCTCCTTTAAAGTGCGGGCACTGTATACTTCCCATTTCCAGGACTCCCGGCTAACTGGTTTCCCTGAATCACTTCACAAAATATTACCCTGCTCACACTCCAACAGCTCGTCAGGTCCCAAAAACCATTTGTCTCCATTCACTCCTAACACGCTCACGCACATTTGCTGGAAGTCCAAGCCCCTCGCCCACAAAACCTCTTTTACCCCCTCCCTCCAACCTTTTCAGGGATGACCCCTTCTCCTACAGATTTATACGCTCTCCAAGTCATTCTATTTTGTTTCATTCTCTCTAAATGACCAAACCACCTCAACAGCCCCTTTTCAGCCTTCTGACTAATACTTTTAGTAACTCCACACCTCGTCCTAATTTCTACACAATGAATTCTCTGCATAATATTTACACTACACATTGCCCTTAGACACAACATCTCCACTGCCTCCTCGCTGCAGCATTTACAACCCATGCTTCATACCCATATAAGAGTGTTGGTACCACTATACTCTCGTACATTCCCTTCTTTTCCTCCATGGATAACGTTCTTTGTCTCCACAGATACCTCAATGCACCACTCACCTTTTTTCCTTCATCAATTCTATGGTTAACCTCATCCTTCATAAACGCATCCACTGACAAGTCAACTCCAAATATCCCTCCAATATGATATCCAATTTTTCTTTTTTCTAAATTGTTTGATACCCTCATCACCTTACTCTTATCTATGTTCACTTTCAACTTTCTACCTTTACACACCCTCCCAAACTCGTCCACTAACCTTTGCAACTTTTCTGTAGAATCCCCAAAAAGCACAGTATCATCAGCAAAAAGTTTACATTTAATTCCCCATAATTTAATCCCACCCCTTTCCCCAACACCCTAGCATTTACTTCTTTTACAACCCCGTCTATAAATATGTTAAACAACCATGGTGACATTACACATCCCTGTCTAAGACCTACTTTTACTGGGAAGTAATCTCCCTTTCTCCTACACATCCTACCCTCATAAAAACTCTTCAGCATTTAGTAATTTACATATGTATAATGACTATTGCCCTTTTAGTCTTAAGTTAGGCTTAAGCTTGCCTGAAATGCTCTTCATAACCACAGGTTTTCTACATGCATATTGTCACCCATTTTTGCACAAAAAATATATCATGTAGAAATAAACTTTTGAATTTGAATTTGAAGAATTCAGGGGCCAAAACATTATGGCACATCCCTGACAAAGATGCCAAATAAAATCCCACCTGTACTCTTCCTCCAATAGGATGCTGATGAGATGGTTGTAAGGAGTCTTCCTCCTCTTCCTCCTCCTCCTCTTCATCCTCATCATCATCTTCTGAGTCAGTAGTAAGAATGTGATTGTGGTGGTGTCGGTGTCGGTGAAGGTAGTGGGGTGAGAGTGGTGGTGGTAGAGCAGCTTGCTGGTACTGCAGCAAGTGCTCTAACAGATCATCACATTCAAGTGGCTCTGGACTCTCTTCTTCCATGCTTCCACCTTCACTGTAAAATATTTTTATTATTGCTTGGTTAATGTTTATAAAGTGTGCATTTGAGATGCTGCAAGCAGTAATGGTGAACTTTGTTAAAAGATGCATCAAAACATTTTTAAGCACAAAAAATATAGTATAATAAAAAATAATGAAAAGTCATTTTACATTTTTTTTTACTAAGCTCAGATATCAAGATCACTTATTACTTGCATTGCCTCCTATACAATACTATAGTGAGCCCTGCGAGATGTATTAGTAATGAATATTTGAACTCTGTACAGTAAACACCTAATGAGACCAGACATTTTGTAACCCCAGTTGGAATGCAGAAGTGACAGCATTGGCAATGCACCTGAAAATCAAATTTCCAAAGAAGAGCTTCTTGGACATTTAAATGCCCTGTAGAATTTGGTAATTTCTATAGTGTTTTATACCCTTGAAATTTGTTATACAATTATTTGTTAATAGGTTAATTAGGTTATGAAGCCTAACACTATCTTAAGTACACTACCCCTAACCTCCCAAGGATGCAACCTACAACAATCAATTAACCCTTAAATTGTGACATACCTGGAAAAAAAATTCTGTGTGTGGAAAGATTTTGAAAAATTTAATTCTTTTTTCTTATAGAATGGAGTGCATTTTTTCTGAATCAACTAAGACTAAAAACTTACAGTTTTATGGTGTGCTGAAGTTGGCAAAAAAATGATCATTCATTGGTAACAGCATCATAAATGTGGCAGCGATATTTATGTTTTACAAGTTTTTTTTTTTTTTAACAAGTCGGCCGTCTCCCACCGAGGCAAGGTGACCCAAAAAGAAAGAAAATCCCCAAAAAGAAAATACTTTCATCATCATTCAACACTTTCACCTCACTCATACATAATCACTGTCTTTGCAGAGGCGCGCAGATACGACAGCTTAGAATAGTCCCTCTAAACTGTCACTATCCCAGACCCCTCCTCAGAAGTGCAGGCATTGTACTTCCCATTTCCAGAACTCCAGAAGTCTCTCAGACTTCCATATAAATTATTAAAAAACAAATAAGAAAATTTAAAGTTGGGTCTTTTGAATGTGAATGAATGTAATTAATATGATATGCAAGAATTAATTATAAATGTTATGAATGAAATGAAGCTGGATGTCCTAACACTAAGTAAAACAAATAAATAAGTATACAAGGTATAAAGAAGTGTGCAATAACAGCAGTTAGCTAGACTATGTATTGGTGGATAAGTTGATGGGCAGACTTCTGGATGTGAATGGTTTTAGTGTGACTGATATATTAGATCATTATTTAGTGGTAAATTAGATCATTATATGCGTGTCGTAAGAGGCGACTAAAATGCCGGGAGCAAGGGGCTAGTAACCCCTTCTCCTGTATATATTACTAAATGTAAAAGGAGAAACTTTCGTTTTTCCTTTTGGGCCACCCTGCCTCGGTGGGAAATGGCCGACGTGTTGAAAGAAAGAAAGAAAAATACATTAAGACTAAAAGGCAGATGGAGCACAAGAAGAAAGGTGATACTAGTTGCTAAGAGAGAAGTAAAGTGAATGAACTAAAGAAGGGGACAATTAGTGGGCAGTGTATACAGTTACTGAAAGAAAGATGGGCTAGAGAGAGTACGGATAATGAAGAGGATGAAGAGGTTTTTATTTTTTAACACACTGGCTGTCTCCCAAATGGTAAGTGTGCTGATATCACAGTTCAGATAACTTTGAACTGCAACATCCTTACACTTCCTTTAGGGTGCAAGCATTGTATGTCTCACCTTGAGGACTCAAGTCTGATTAACCAGTTCCCCTGAATGACTTCATAAATGTCACCTTGCTCACACTCCAACACGTCAAGTCATAAAACCAACTTGTCTCTACTCACTCCAATCTAATGTAATCACACAAGCCTGTTTGATGTTCAAACCCCTAGCACTCAAAACCTCCTTTAATCCCTCCCTCTAATGCTTCCTGGCATGACCCCTGCTCATCCTTCCTTCCTTCCACCCCAGAATTATGTACAGAACCACCCCCCATCCACCGATTCAGTATCCTCTGTTTCAATTATCCACAGTTTACTGTGGCCCAAAAATACCTCTTAATTTTGCATATTATTATTATTATAATCAAAAGAAGCACTAAACCACAGGGGTTATACAGTGCGGCTGGTCAGGACAGGTTGCAGGGAGAATGGATTGTAAGAGGAAGATGGATGATTAGTAGGGTAATGAGTGCAGCAGGACAGTGGATAGTGCAGGGATAGAGGGTAGCAAGAGATCGAGGTAGAAGGGACTGAGGGAGGTGCTAGAGGTATAATCTTCAGAGTTTGTGTAGTAAGTCAGTTTCTGTCAAAAAGTCAACGAGAGAGTCAGGATTAAAGGAGGGTCCATCAGCAAGAAGGGAAGGTAAAGAAAGGGCCGCAGAGCGAAGATACCGTTGGAGGTAAATTCTGCGTGCTCGTTGATAGAGTGGGCAGTCCAACAGAATATGTCGAACAGACACTGGAACCTGACAATGCTCACAGAGAGATACCCGTGAGTAAGACGAGTGTGGCCGATGCGAAGACGGGAGAGTGTAGTCTCCCAACCCCAACATTGGTGACAAGAAGAAGGCCAGAAACTTATACTCGGTTTAATAGAATGAAGTTTGTTATTTAGCAGGTCAGACCAGCGTTGTTGCCAACGGGTGCGAAGGTGGGTAGCAATGACCGCAAAGTAGTCCGTGAAAGGAACACCTCTATATGAAACTGGAAGGTCATGTACTGCTGACCGCGCAGCAGTGTCTGCCTGTTCATTGCCCTGTACGTCAACATGACCAGGGACCCAACAAAAAACAATATCTTTGTGCTTGCTAGAGATACGGCGTAACCAAAGTTGGATACGAAGAACTAGGGGGTGAGGTGTATCAATTTTACGGATAGCCTGTAAAGCACTAAGGAAGTCTGAAACAACCACAAATGGTGACACAGGCATAGATGCAATACGGATAAATGCCACAAGAATGGCATACAATTCAGCCGTAAATATGCTAGCCGAGGGTAATAGATGCCCTCGCACGACGCTGTCCGGGAAGACTGCTGCGAATCCGACACCGTCAGATGACTTTGAACCATCGGTGTATACTGCGATGGCATGGGAATAAGAACGGAAGTGGTCTAGAAAAAAAGAGCGTGAAGCCGCTGTAGGTAGTTGGGCTTTCACACAAAGTAGAGGAATAGAACAGACACGGACACCAGGAACTTCCCAAGGGGGTAGGGGAAAGGGAGATGTCACATGAACGTATAAAGGTGGTAGTTGAAGGGAAGACAAGAGTGAATGTAGACGAAGAGAAAGGGACGAAGTAAACAGGGCGACAGACAAATAAGAGCGCCTACTAACATCTGTGACAATCCTATACATGAAAGGATTGCGGAGGTCATGGGAGTGAACATAATAGCGAATGCAATGTGCATCATGACGATCGGACAAGGATGGAATGTTCGCTTCTACATAGAGGCTCTCAACCAGGAAAGAACGAAATGCACCAAGGCATAAACGCAATCCCTGGTGATGTATGGGATTAAGACTAGAAAGAGTAGCAGGGGAGGCCGCTGAATATATCTTCAGATATATTCAGATATGCCTTCAGAGAGGTAATGTGAGGTTTCCAGGACAATCGACGGTCAAACAGGAGGCCGAGAAACCTGACTGTATTACGTTCTGGGATACGTGAGCCGTACAGGTACAACGGATGATCAGAGACCACTGAACGTCTAGTAAACGTAATTTGATGAGTTTTACTACTAGAAAATTTAAACCCGTGAGTGGTGGCTCAATCGGAAACTTGGTTGACGGCATGCTGGAGGGAAACTGCAATGAGGTGACAGTCAGCACCCGCACAAGCTATAGCAAAGTCATCCACATAAAGCAATGACCAAATGTTGGATGGGAGAACTGATGCCAGATTATTTATAGCAAGGAGAAAGTGTGTTGTGCTCAGAACACAACCCTGGGGGACACCTTCAGCTTGGACAAAGTCCGGTGAAAGCTCATTACTAACCCGGACACGGAAATGTCTTTCAGTTAAGAAAACCTTAAGGAAAAATGGTAGATTGCCTCGGAGGCCTAAGGAGTGGGCCTGGGTCAAGATATTATACTTCCAAGTTGTGTCATAAGCCTTCTCAAGATTGAAAAAGATGGCGATAACCGAGTGGTTATTGGCAAAGGCATTATGAATATACGTATCCATGCGCAGTAAGGGGTCAATGGCAGAAAGGCCCTTACGAAAGCCATATTGATTAGTGGAGAGACTACTGTGTGTCTCTAAATACCACATCAAACGTCTATTAACTAGATGTTCCATCACCTTGCAAACTGCACTGGTAAGAGCGATGGGACGGTAGTGGGAGGTATCATGTCCCGTAGTACCCGGTTTGCGAAAAGGGAGAACAATAGCAGACTTCCACAGTTGAGGAATAACGCCTTGCGACCATATAAGATTAAAGAGTCGTAAGAGGACAGTAAGAGCAGAGTGATGTAAATGCTGTAGCATACGAATATGTATGTCATCTGGCCCAGCTGCCGATGATCGGCAAGCAGAGAGTGTTGCCTCTAGTTCTTGAATGGTAAAAGGCACATTATAAGATTCTTCTCTAAGAGAAGAAAAATCTAAGGGCTTAAACTCGCTGGCAGACTTAGAAGAAAGGAACAAGGGGCATAGATGGAGCCCCTGAGAAATGCGGACCAGATGATTACCAATTTCAGTGGCAAAGGCAAGAGGGTGTGCTATATCGACACCAGCAACCTGAAGAACAGGAGCCGGGTCGGGGGAGAATTTACCACTCAATTTCCGCACTTTCTTCCAGACTGCACTCATTGAGGAAGCCGAAGTGACCGTAGAAATGTAATCTCACCAGCAAGTGCGTTTAGCGTCACGTATGACACGGCGAGCAATTGCTCTCTTCTGCTTAAAATCAAGGAGTCTCTCTGTGGTTCTGTTATACCGATACCTGCCCCACGCAGCGCATTTCAAACGTACTGCCCAAGCACAAGCAGGAGACCACCAAGGCATGCACTTCTGAGAATGCTCGCCCGAGGTTTGGGGGATAGAATGTGAAGCTGCCGTGAAGACGGAGGACGAAGAGAGATGTAAAACCTCATCAATGGAAGACGAGGAAGGAACCTCATGAAAGGCAGTAAGATGTGCGTAAAGGTCCCATTTCGCCCGGTCAAATTGCCAGCGTGGGCTATAAGGAGGTGGAGAATACGAAGGGGACCTAAGGATGATTGGGAAATGATCGCTATCAAGTAAGTCCGGGAGGACAGACCAGGTGAAGTCAAGGACAGTTGATGAAGAGCAGATGGAAAGATCGATGCAGGAGAAAGAATGAGTTCGGGGATCAAAATGGGTAGGAGTACCCGTATTTAAAACATTGATTGGGAGAGAAGCAAGAAATGCCTCCAATTGAACACTACGGGAGTCACAGTGCGACCCTCCCCAAAGAAAATGGTGTGCGTTAAAATTGCCAAGTAATAGAAGGGATGACGACAAGGAAGAAACCAGAAAATCAACATCTGGGATAGACAATGCTTGCAAAGGGGAGAGATATAAAGAACAGAGTGTATACCACTTATTCAAGTGGATACGGGCTGCGGTGTAATGTAAAGAAGAATGAACATAGAGCTGACAGTATGGAACACCAGTGCGTATAAGAAGAGCACTTTCGTTAAAGGTTCCATCGGAAAAAGGATCCGATGAATACAACAAATCATAGCCTGAAAAGGGCCGGATAACAGAGGATTGCAATTTGGGTTCTTGCGAACAGACACCAACAGGGGAAAACTGGGAGAGCAACACCTGAAGCTCACCCGGTTACCCCTGAGGCCTCGGATATTCCACTGCAAATACGCCATGATGTATGGAGAAAGATATAAGTCGAAGTTAGAGGTATCTATGGACTAGGGTTAGAAAAGTTCACGTGTGGAGGCAGCGGAAAACTTGTAATCAGAGAGGAGGGGGCGCTGTGAAGAAAGGAAGAGTATAGACGGAGAAGAGAGAGGAGGAGGAACTGGAGGTGGAGCAGTGTCCATCAACTGTTCAGTCTCTGCAATAAATCCTGCAATAGCCTCCAGCATTTCGGGAGTCAAAGATGCAGGATGTGGGACCACATTAGAGATGAGAGGAGGAGGAGTGTGAGCGACAATCTGGGAGACCATAGACGGTAGAAAGTAGAGGGCGAGGAGATGGAAGAGGAAACTGTCAAAAGGTCTTGGGAGGGGACAGGAGTGGAAGCGGCTTGGGGGAGACAGTCAAGGAAGGAACATGGGAGGACAGGGGATGAAGACATTAACGAGGAGGAGGATGAACCTCCACACACGTTACAGAACTAGTGGAGGTGAAGAACCCGGCAATGGGGATTTTGCCGGACTTATGAGAAGAAGGGGCGCTGAGGTTTAGGTGGTGAACGAGGCGTGTAGACACAGAACTGTGCGAGTGAGTAGAGGAAGGGGTGGAGTATGGGATGCCGAGGTATGGACCTCGGAGCCAAGAACAGCAAAAGGATTCGAGACAGGGGTGACTGAGGATGGGGTGACCACAGAGGAAGCCGGGAAGTTGAGACCCCAAAGTGGGGCGATGTTTAGTAATGCGAGAATAGGAAATCGGGAAGTCTCCCTTGAAGGCGTAGATGAGAGACGGCCATAGCAATGAGAAGCCCTCCTCCTCTTTGAGACAATGGATTTCCCGCTCATTCAGGTAAACCTGACAACGGCGAGATACGATGGATGCACCTCATGACAGTTAAGGCAAGAGGGGGGTAGATTACAAGAAGGACTGGCATGGTTGTCGGCACCACAGACTGGGCATTCGGCCATGGACCTGCAATATTTCGCTGGATGACCAAACGCCAGCAGTTTCTACACTGTTGCAGTGTAGGGGTCACCTTCGAACTTGTAAACGGTGACCTGCAATGTAGACCGAGGGTGGAAGTTCACGGCAGTCAAATGTTAAATGAGCTATATTGAAAGGATAACGTCTTCGCTTATTGGCAGGGAGGACAAAAGTGTCAACTTTAAGGATAGGGAGTTCTTGGAGCTCAAGCTGCTCCAAAATGTCATCACCACATGTCTGGAAATTCCGTTGGACAATGGTGTGGGGTAAAATGACTGTACCACTACAAGAATTGAATGAATGATGTTTGTCAATAGTGATAGGAATAGTATCAATTGTCGTAAGGAGAGAAAGATCGCGAGCTTGGCCAGCATTCTGGACCGTGATGATGCGAGTGCAGCTCTTGAGAGCATGAAATGAGATATCTTTACCAACATGGCATAGCAGAGCCTTACCAATACTATGATCTGAAAGATAGGTATATTAGGAGAAATCAGTCGTAGAGTAAAAAACTTTGTCCATTGAGTAGTGTGAAACAAAGTGTTTAAGGGGAGTGCGTGACGAGCTGGTCGTTTCTGAGATGAACGAGAAGGAAGTGTCGAATCGTCATGTAAGGGTCTTGGTTGTTTGGGTGTGGGACCGAGGGTGGTCCGATGTGACGGGCGAGCGATCCGAAAATTGCCGCACCATTGAGGGAGAAGCCGGAATCAAGGTCAGAGAAAAGCGAAGGTCAGACATGTGAAAAGGGCAGGTCGGAACCCCAGTACCTGAAGCAGGTGATGAACCGGCACCAGCAAGAGGTACAGGGGTATTAGAGATGTCCGAAGAGTTGTCCATTAACGAGGTAGGGTCAGAACTAGGTGCGGTATCAAGAAGGGGCCCGGGGGTAGGTTCACGGATTAGGGCATCCATGGTTAGATTACTTCTTTCTTTTTGTTTTTAAGAAAAAAAAAAAGAAAGAAAATAAAATAAAAATAAAAAAAAGAATAAAAAAAGGGGGAAACATGGAGGAATAGCTCCTAGGAGGAATGAAAGGGGCGTAAATCCCCCTCCGTGCCCAAGAGGACCTCAACACCGCAAGTAGTGCAGATGCTGCATGGAACCCTTATACCCTACCCTTCATGCCAGTAAACCAGCAATCCAGGATAGCAACCTCACATCCACCGAGCCATCTCGGCGGGCAAAAAGAGGGTAGCCGGATATCCGCCACAAAGCATACCTCCTTCGACCACCACCCCGGAATCCAAAGGTGGCCTCCAGAGATACACCCGTCGCCCGAAAGATACCCAAAGCCACCCCGGGAGACCGGGAGGGGATCGGGACATCCCAGGCGACCCAGATTCCACGGCAAACTACACCACCGCCAAGAACCTCAACAGAATGGGATGGACCACGGTACCCTTCCCTACCTAGGAACTAGAATGCCTGTGGAGGGAAGCTCCCAGGGTAAAAATGGGAAGGAAATAAGGGAGGAATGAGGAGGAGGAGAAAAGGAAAAGGGGGAGGGGGAAAATGGGAAAAGGGAAGGGGGATTGGGGGTATAGGTTCAGTCTGAGGAAGAAGACCAAGAGGTCAAATTCCTCAGACTGATAACCTCTTCCACGACAAGGAGCCCCCTTAAAGAGGTAATTTTGCATAATAATGACTCTAAAGCACAAAAGAGAAAAGCTGGCAGTTCTTCAAGGCCTAAGAGAAGCCGTGATGTGCTTCCCATCAGTGAAAAAGTGATAATTCTTCACTTATTGTCATAATTTATCAATTAAACTTTATAATATTATGTATAGGATTTATATATAGGGTTTCTATTATCCACAATTTGATATCCACGGAAGGTCCTTGGAATGTATTCCCTGCAGATACACGGGTCCTACTGTATCCTCTTAGTCATTTAATTTAGCTCTATCCTTTCCAAATGCCCAAACTACCTACCTCAACAACCGTTTTTCAGCAAGTGTGCCACAGAGATCATTGGTTACAGGAGTGTAAGAGTTGGTGGGAAAAGGAATGACTGGTCGAGAGGGTGGTAAAGGAAAGAAAGTTAGCATATGAGAGGCTTACAATGTAAGAATTATATCTAGAAGGCAGAGTACATGGAAAGAAAAAAAAGAGAAGCTAAAATAGTGAAGATATGCAAAAAAGCAAATAAGAGAATAGGTGAGTCATTCTTAGTCAAATTTGTTGAGAATAGAATATAGAGGTTGGAGGGAGGGGTAAAGGAGGTTTGTGTCGAGGCGCTTGGACTTTCAGCACACATGTGTGACATGTTAGATAGGAGCGAATGGAGACAAATGATTTTTATTACTTGACATTTTGTTGGAGTGAGCAGGGTAATATTTATGAAGGGATTCAGGGAAACCAGCAGGCCAGACTTAAGTCCTGGAGATGGGAAGTACAGTGCCTGCACTCTGAAGGAGGGGTGTTAATGTTGCAGTTTTATAACTGTAGTGTAAGCGAACCTCTGGCAAGACAGTGATGGAGTGAATGATGGTGAAAGTTTTTCTTTTTTGGGCCACCCTACCTTGGTGGGAAACGGCTGATGTGTTAATAACAATAAAAAAATTAATAAGCTGAAAAAACCTTGGGAGCAAATGGATTTGGCAGTTAAAAAGGGAAAGAGGGGAGATGTTAGATGGGGATGGGAAGTGGGAAGTAGACCTTGAAAGATGGAGGGGAACATTTTGAAGAGTTGTTAGATGTTGATGCTGAAAAGAGGGTGATTTTTTTCATTAAGCAGAGAGAAATAATATCTGGCAAAAGTGAGGAAGAGCCAAAGGTGAGTGTGGGATAATTATGCAAGGTAATGAGTAGAATGAGAGGGGGTAAAGCAGCTGGAACAGGTGGGATTAAAAGTAAGATGATAAAAATAGAAGGGGGATATGATTTTGGAAGGGTTGGTGTTTATGATCAATACATGCATCAAAGAAGGGAGGATATCTAAGGATTAGCAAAGAGAATACGTAATTCCTTCGCATAAGGGAAAAAGGGGACAGAAAAGACATTAAGAATTTTTCTTCTTTCAACAAACTGGTTGTATCCCACCAAGGCAGGGTTACCAAAAAAGAAAAACAAAAGTTTCTCTTTTTAACTTTATAATGTATACAGGAGAAGGGGTTAAGATTAAGAATTATAGGAGAATAAGTCTGTTGAGTATACCAGTGTATGATAGAATTATTAATGAAAGAGTTAGGGAAAAGGCAGAAAGCAGGATTGCAGAGGAATAAGGAGAATTTAGGAAGGGGAAAGGAATGTGTAAACCAGGTGTTTATATTAAATATGAAGTGGAAATTGTCACAGTTGATTCTAAGAAAAGTTACATATGTTGTTGAAGGAGTTTGGGAGGGTGTGCAAAAGTGAACATAAAAGAGCAAGGTGATGAGCATAAAAACAAGCTTAAGCAATTAAATATTGGATATCAGATTGGAGGGAATATCAAGGCAGTGAATTTATAAGTATTTAGATATCCAGGAGTGGGCATGTTTGTAGATAAGTCTATGAAAAATATGGTGAACCATAGAATAGATGAGGGTAAATTAAAGCAGGCAGTATGTTTAGGCATCTGCAGAAAGTTTATTTATGGAGGCAAAAAGGAAAGTGTACCAGAGTATAGTGATACCAATACTTTTACACGTGTCAGGTATAGTCTTTTAAACTTTGCAGAATGGAGGAGACTGGAGGCAGTGGAGATGTTACATTTGAAAGCAATGAGTGTTGTGTATATCATGCAGAAAATTAGGAAGACAGAAATTAGAGGATGGTATGGGGTTACAAAAGGTATAATACACAGGATGGAGAATGGGTTGTTGAGGCAATTTGGTCATTTAAAAGGATGGTACAAAATATTGATGACAAAGAGGGGACAATAATGGGGTAGAGTGAAGGAGGGTGGGGTCATTTTGAGAAGGGCTGGAGGGAGGGTGAAGGAGCTTTAAGTGGTAAAGGCTTCAGCATCACATAGGTGTTGGAGCATGTTGAGAGGAGTGAGTGAATTAAAGTGTTTTTAGGGCTTGGCATGCTGCTGAAGTGTTAGCAAGGTAACATTTATAAAGGGATTCAGGAATCAGTTAGCCAAACTTAAGTCTGGAAGGTGGGAAGTACAGTACCTATACTCTGTAGATGGACTGTTGCAGTTCAGAGTTTCAACTGAATTGTGATGGCTGCACATTTCAGACAAGACAGCTATTGAATAAATGATGGAAACGAGTCTCTTATTTTTTGGGTCACCCAGTCTTGATGGGAGATGGCCGATATGTAAGGGAAGAACAAAGACCCTTCTTTTTGCCATTCTTGCATTTAGAAGGCATGATTGTTGAGTCATTGATGACTGAGATGGTTAAGGTTTTATGGGAGTGAAATAGACGTATGGCTCTTCTTTATTGAAAATAAAAACAATGTGAGCTCCATCTGCATGACTCCAGTGACAGACTGAGTACATGCTCAAGGGGTAAAAGGCACCTCTGATGGACCCTGCAACAGCATGAGGAAAATGCTTCATGGGGTTTAAGGATGAAAAATTCCTTTCTGTCAGGGAAACATCCACACATTATACCTCTTACTCACCCTCTAGCATGAGGGCTATCATACTTTTTATTTCTCTCAGTATGCCTCCTGTGCCTTTTGCTCCTCATGTTTTTGCTGCACTCAAGAGGCCTCTAACAGCCAAACCCACTGTCTACTCACTACAGTAATTAAAAACCAGTAAGAACAGCCTAAAGGAGGATCTTCTGAGTCAAACGGTGACACAGAAATGTTTTTTTTAAACTTCAAAAGCTATTAATATGAGGGTGGAACTTTGGTGGCTGACTAGGAGCTGTAACAACGGCACACAAAAACAAAAAAAAAAGGCAAAAGCTATAGAATGTGACAGGACTCTAGTAACATCACACAGACTGGAATTCTTGATCAGGGGAAAGGGGGTGGTTTGACTAAAATCTAAAATATTTCTCAGTTTTCTACCATTGAGGACCCTGGCAACCCCTCAGTTGTAGTAGTTGGCTGGGACAACCTCTGACCAGTCAGAGAAACCTGAACACTACATTCATCCAATGCAGAATTGTAACAGACAAGCAATGATCATAGCTTCAACTAACCATAACCACATATGGATGTAACCAATGACAGGGTCCAAGATATCAATCTGACCTAAATTTTAGCAAATGCGCCATGTCCAAGGCGTGGTATAACTGGATATTTATACTGAAGTAACATCCTGTGACAATAAAGAAATCTAGACAAGGTGACACTTGTCTGATTTTCCCATAAAAAATCCCAGAACATCCTCAGATAAGTTAGAGTTTTATTGGAACCAAGCACGAACACCCCCTGAATGGACCACTGAGAATAATAATGAACAATGTAATGGCATACCAATAATGACTTGACAGTCAACATTTATTCACTAATGGACAACAATTAGGATTTCTAAACTAAATATTTATTTATTATATAATCCATTACTTCAGGGGGAAGTAGAGAAGAATCCTTCCTCTGTAAAACCATGCATGTCCATAAGGGCAACTAAAATGCCAGGAGCAAAGAGGCTAAACAACCCCTTTCCAGTGTAAATTACTAAATGTAAAAAGAAAAAATTTCATTTCTTCTTTTTTGGGTCACCCTGCCTCAGTGGAGACGGCGGTGTGTAAAAAAAAAATTACCCAATTAACTTTTCTCACAGAATTACCCCCTGCAGGACAACACAAGCTGGTTCATTAGTACAGTCCTTCCACCTCTGGTAGATGTAACCATATAGCTGCGAATGAGGACATTAGGGCATACAGGAGATGACCTCTCTTGATAAACATCAAGCATCCTGCTATCACTCTATGGTCAATATATACCATCTTGGTGTAAATTAGCCATCAAAACAAACAGCTTAGTGAGGGCCCAAAGTCAACACCACTGAATAAAATTCCAAGCCATAATGACTTTCTTTTTTTCCCAAATTTTTAGACCCATCAAACCGGCAACCAGGTTGTGGTTAGTAAGGAGAGACAGGAGAAAACTTTGAGTGTTCAACTGAAATCCAGGTAATATCTACAGGATACCTTACCTGTGAAAAAGAGTTTTACAGAATTCTCTACCCAAAAGGGTGGACTTACTTAGACTTCCACCCACCAGGGAAATTAAGGTGGCTTCCACCCGGGGAAGGCCTGGTTCCCCTGATGGCACAAGATGGCCATCCACCCACTTTACATGGGATGGACTTACGGGTATTCCACCCCATGTGCATAGATGGCTCCACCTGTTGTACATCGGATTTTGACCCACTTCGAGATGGTTTACAGGATGACCTTCCACCTACTGTACATTGGACAGCTTTCACAAACTGTACACAGGACAGACTTAGAGGGGTGACCTTCCACAGCATGGGAAGGACTTATAGAATAACCTTCCACCTATGTGCCTCATTTCTGCACATAGACAAAATTTTACCAAAACCTCCCTGGGACTGCCTTGTCATCCAGAGGAGGGAGTGTATTTTTTTCTCCACCACAGCTTTGGTGTACTCACACTGGTTTCTTCCTCCATACCCATGTTCTGGTTTCCCAGCCCCTTCGCATTTCCTTTTATAAGGGTAACAGGGGGTAAAACATGGGAACCATTTAAAGTTCAATTTAGTACAAACATGACACACTTTAAACTGGCAACAAAACAAATGCTCACTGACAAAATCAGGGGTAATTGTAGGGCTCCGTAAGACAGCACCAGTAGCAAGAATGGATCATGCAACATTAATTCTAGGAAAAACGGAAAACCTCCCCAAAACCCCGCAACCTGTGCATCTTTAAAAATGAGAACACAACATCCCTCAATCAAACTCTGTATATGTGACCTCAATTGTGAATGGAAACGCACCACCTTTTACTTTTTACATAGTTAATATTTTCTGCATTTTATCATATCAGGTAATCAAATTTAACTTTTTAAGAATATATTAGATTGGTACACCTTTTTTAGAGAAGCTGTTTTGAAGCCACACTTTTAACAAAACAGCGATCCCAAGTTGGTTAATTTATTTTATGATTTCCAATATACTTGAGTATACAGATAAAAATAAAACATTATATAAAAAACACATTTTGTTTTAATACAATTTTAGTCCAAAAGGCAGTCTTCATGGGGAAAATGTTTCCCCTAGCGCAATTTAAAAACAATATGATTTCAGTCAATTGAACAACAGCATTTTTCAGGAAAAGCATCCTAAAAAAAGAGTGGGTGTACAATGTTAGATTTCAAAACAGATAACCCTGAAAGAAACAAAAAGGAAATTTAAAAAAAATGTCCTGAAAAGGTAAACTATTACAATGGATATTTT